>JAENPR010001680.1:0-124338 GCA_018135685.1 Themeda triandra | reverse complement strand
ACGTAAGGTACCCGCATTGCATATTTAATTTCCCGCAAATTTATTTTCCTTTTTTAGCACGTTTAAAATTCAAGTTTCTTTTCTTGCATTGAAAATCCAAAAAAAAAAATTATTCCATTCCATATATGTGCCATGAAATGTTTAGTTCTACCCATGTTTGAAATGATTGGTTGCTCTGTTTTATGTCTCGCTTGTACCTGTTTAAAATAGAGTTTTCTCTAATATTTGGGTTTATCGGCTTTACATTATCATGCTCTAGAAACTTGATTTAGTGGGTTGCATAAAGTTGCTCTAGTCTAGGTTATTGTGCGATATGATATAGTGACATAGACCACAGCAATGACTTTGTCCCCTTGAGAAAACCTGACGTCTGGAGTTTTGTTTCAAAAACAATAGTTCCTCAATGATCATGAAATACCTACCAAGGCCAAATACGACATGCTCTTCTACAAGTTTACAAAACCCTTTTGTCGTATGCTTCTTACCAATTGTTGGGCCTTGTCACGGTTCGAACCTAACCTAGATTTGGGTCTTACACATATGGTTGAGTTTTCACTTGCACCCACCAAATAATTGCCAACTCTCACACTGGGAGTTGCGCACAACATGCACCCCTCACGCCTACATGCCAATTCTTACACCGAGAATTGTGCACCATTCCACCAAATAATTTTGCCGACCCTTACCCCGAGGATCGCGCACCCTCTCTTGTAGTTTGCCAAAATTCTCCATGCATTTCATCATGACATCTCTTTCCACTTCATCTTCTCCAAGCAATAAGTTATGGGCTATATTCTTAGTCGGAAAAAAATGGGGGAAAAGAAAGAGAGAAAGAAAAAAGAGAAGAGATTTAGTTGTAGGGTTTATCACTCTTGTAGGCAAACAGAAAAGTCTTAGATCCCGAGTTCAAAAAAAATGAGAAGAAAAGTTTTTAGTCATTCTTTGATAGCCCATGTTTACCTTCATCTCTTTATCCACCAATAAAAGAGAGTTTGTCATGACGCATGGAGATCCAAAAATACCACAAAAATTAGGAATCATCTTTCATCCATCCCACACACTTGCACATCTCAACCTAGTGTATGGCTTTTACCTTAACCTGGTTCGGAGTTGTGACTCGGCTATCCACGAGCGGTAAGTAAGCCATTCCTTGTAGACCTACCCAGAACTCCACTCAAAAATACTAGAGGTAGGCTACAAAGGCTAACCAGCAAAGGCCCTCGATAAGGTTACCATACACGTTGAGCGACTGTGTGGGTCATTCGAGGAACTTGGTTTATTTTTACAAAAATCTTATAAAACCTCCGGACTGAAAGTTGATCTTGGGACGAATGAAAAGCACCGGTCTTTGAAACTGTTCTATTTTGCAATCGCCCAAGACTTGAGAAAAATTAGAAGCCCCACTCTATCAGGATTCATAGAGCAGATATAATTGCCGATTTATTCAAATAGTAGTAGAACGCTCTCTTTTACCTTGTACACCTGAGATATGATCGGCATTGCAGCAACCCCTGATCAACAACCCAAAGCAAAGACTTGCTCGGGACGAGCAAGAGGTAAGCTTGGGGATCTTGTTGGCGTTCGTTAACTCCATTTTTTAACCGCCAATTAAAGATTATTATGGGGGAAATAAATATTTTATTTTACATATATCTTCACTATTGACCTAGTTCCACTTGTACTTGGAGAAAATATTATTTTGCGAAATATACACCAAGTGCAGGAATTTCCAGAATAAAAAGGCGCTTTTTGGAAAGCGTAAAAGGCCAAGAGAACAAGGGCCAGCCACCTATGGTCGAGATGGGCCAAAAGCACCAGCACAGACGCGACCCAGGAGGCGGCCCAGGCCCACCAGCCAAAGGCGGTCAGGGGGCGGCGCCACCCAGGCGCGAGAGTGCCTGGGGCGCGCGCGCGCCAGCCCTGCCACCAGGTGGGCCCAGCCAAGGCGGTTTGCCTCCTTCCATCTGGAGCATGACGGTTTGACTGGTGTTTTTACGCCACTACCCCCGAACCGCCTTCAGGGGGCTATAAATAAAGAGGAGAGGCCCCCCACCATGACACACACCATTTGGAGCTCTCTCTACACCTCTCACTTGTTCTTTTAGCATTAGTGTTAGGCCATTGGAGCTAGGCAAAGCTACTTGGAGAGCTTGTCTCCAGGAAGAAAAGCTACATCCTTGGTATAAATCTAGGGAGCGTTCTTCCTTAGTCAAGTTCTTATTACATTTCTATAGTCTTGCATATGAACTAGAGTATAGTCTAGTACACGATATATTCGATGATCAAGAACTAGGCCATAGTTCTTGTGAGAGTTGTTCATCGTGTTCTACATTGTTCTTCATCGTTCATGTGTTTTACTTGTTTAGATTAGATTGTAGAAGAGGAATAGCGATTCGATGTACCTTCGGGTTTGCCTATGTCTTAGCTCGTCCATCCGTAGGGTGGGAGTCCTGGGGGGATGTAGGTAGCTCCTTAGTATGCGGGCGTGGTGTCCGGATGCGAGGGAACCTTCGAGATATGTCGGCATGCCACGGTTGAGGTGGTAGGCGGCGGGTGGTGACGCCACCGTCCGTCCTTTGTAATCCCCCATGTTCGCATGTTGAGTAGGAGTTCGTAAATGCCGCCATCGACTGGCAGACCAGTTGTCGTGGTCTCCCCATATTCCTAGTCTATAGTTGAGTCTTGACTTGTATAACATGTGAAATTAGCTGTTCTAGCATTGACTATATAGGACCCGCCGCCCGTAGATTATTCTTTATTCTTTATTTTACCTTTATTCTTTTGAGATTGCTCGAGTGTGTGTCCACTATCCAAACTACGGTATGCTTACCTCGTATAGCACATTGGTCGGTTTCTCCTCATGCTAGATATTATATTCATACCCATGCTAGATTACTTAACTATCCATGCCTTCCTTTGATAAATTATAAATAACAATACCCTGAATACTTCCGGGTGAAATGCTGCAACGATAGATCCGTGTGCTTGCGGATATTATTCTAGGATGTGATCTATCTGTTGGTAACTCTCGCATAGTTACTAGAACTTGTTTCTAGTGATTCTGTTGAGAAATGTCAACAAGCATTTTTGGCGCCGTTACCGGGGATGGGCTTTATGTCTGTTTGTGGTAATCGCGCTAAGAAATGTCAACAAGCATTTCTGGCGCCGTTGTCAGGGAAGGCATGGAAGTTAAGCATCTAGCAGCATGGATATGCATATAATATAAAATAAGAAACAACAATGTCTATACAGGCTAACTTTTATGTTTTCTCCTGTTGTGGATGAAAACAGGATAGTGCATGTCTGGTTTCTCCCTGCCGGAAAATTATAATTCAAATCCGGAAGCACTCCTAAGGAGGAAAAAGACTCGTTCCACTTCCTCTTCTGCTACTCCACCGACATCTGAACCAGTCACCATCGCACCTACCATGCCGCACTCCATGGCCAAGTCCCTGCGCGAGTTCTCTGTCCCCAATGTTGCGAATGTGCCCACTGGGCCCGCTGTCAACTTGGGAGACAAGAACTTCGAGCTTAGGATCAGGCTCATTACCATGGTGCGGGCAAGTTCATTCGTGGACCGCCTAGTGAGGACGCCAATGCCCATCTTCAGCGTTTCTTGGAGATATGCGACACCATCGTCATCAAGGATGTCGCACCCGATGCAATCGTGCTCAAGCTCTTCCCTTTCTCCCTTGTGGGAAAGGCGAAGACTGGTTCTACAAGGACAAGGCCGCGTTGACACATGGAGCAAGTGCTCCACCGCGTTCCTCGCTAAATTCTTCCCCATGGGCAAAACCAATGCCCTCGGGGGGAGAATCGCCAACTTCCAGCGACTTCGGCGGAACCCATCCCCGAGGCATGGGAGAGGCTCCAGGAGTACATCCGGAATGCCCTCACCATGGGATGGAAAGTTGGTCGGTGCTCGAACTTACAACGGGTTAACACCCATGTCGAAGGGGCACCTGGACGCCGCTGCTGGCGGCACCTTTCTATCATTAACTGTTGATAGTGCCACGGCATTAATCAACAAAATGGTGGAAAACCAAGCTTGGGGGGAGGACCGCGCCCCCACTAAAGGACAAAAAGGTAAGCATACCGTGAAGGAGGCGGATATGCTTGCCGCAAAAATAGACCTACTCCTGAAGAAGATTGACGGTGGTGCCATCAATGATGCATCCGGCACCGTCAACGCAATGGACGCTCGCATGACATGCGAGGTCTGTGGTGAAGCTGGACACTCGGGGAATGACTGCCCCGAGACCCGTGAAGAGGCTGCTACCTCAACAATGGGTTTCGCCAGCAACAAGGAGGAGGAAATGGCTGGAACAACCAGTCCCGTCCTCCATTCTAAGGTAATTCGAATTACGCCTCCGGGTTTAATTTGAATCAACCTTCATTGAAGGACCTGGTTTACGGCCAAGCCAAGATCAATGGAAATCTCACAAAAAAGATGATACAAAATGATAAGTTCTTGGAGAACATGAATAACAAGATAGAGGGCCTATCATCCGCTGTCAAGAATCAGCTGAGCTTCAACAAGATGATAGAGACCCAGCTCGCCCAAATTGCCGCAACAATCCCAACAAATGCTGACACAAGCAGGATCCCGGGGCAACCCGGGGTCCCGCCCGAGTCAGTGAACATGATCGCAACAGGGTTTGGTCACCCCTGTTAAACCAAGCAAGCTTGGGGGAGGAATAAGAGCACCGACAAAGCAGGTCGATAAGTATTTTCTTACTACTCGAAAAAAAAATATATTTTGAATCGCCTAGGGCAGAAGCACCTACGGCTAGCGCCAAGGGCTAGCCGTTGGCGCCCAACGGCCAAAGGGGGACAGCAGCGGGGCCCGCCCGGGCGCGCGCGCCCGAGGCGCGCCCGCGCCAGTCCTGCGGCTGTGGGGCCCGCGCCAGTGCCCAACGGCTCCAAGCCGTTTCCCCTCTCCCTCCATGCTGGTGTTTCGGCTATAAAAGGAAGGGGGTGGCCGGGGGGCTCAACCACCTCCCATTCTCATACTTCTCACTCTCCTCCACCCCCACTTCCTATGCCACAAGTTTCCACTAGCAATTTTTGAGCAAGAGCACAAGTGCTAGAGCTAGTCTCGGGTGTGGAAAATCAACTTCCACTAGTTCTTTCACACCCGAGAGCTAGCCACCAGCATAGTCCACCATGAGCGACTATGGTTCATGGGGGTACGGTGAGGGCTCGAGCTCTTACTATGGTGCCCCCTACGAGCCCGAAGTGTCCGAGGAGGAGGCACCACCTGCGACCCCCGAGCCCGAGGGAATCTACGTGGTCGTGGAGGGTCAGCAGGAGCTGCAGAGGTACCATTTGTGATCAAGCCATTGCTGCAGCAACTTCAACACTTACATCCATAATGGCTGCTGGTAAGAACTCTCTGGTATGTAAAAATAATGTTCACCAACTCCTTTACTCATTTTTGTCTCCAGATCAAATAATTTCATACTTTGTAATTTATGATATATGCTTTGAGTTTGGGTGACCGGCATATGTGGTACATCCATAGGCATCTTTTAAATTAAGCATGATGCTTAGGTTAAAATTGCCTTCTTTAGTCAAATTTGGACATAGTGTTTAAACTTGATTAATGAACTTTGAGTTATTATTGTCATAAACTATGAAAGTAATCTATGATGGAGATAGATCAAGGCTAGAGATATATTGTTTCTTTACTGTAGACTTTGTTTGAGTTGTACTTAAAAAAATATATAAGGGGTGAACATTAATGATTTAAAAAAAATATATAATAATAATAATAAATAAACCTTTGCCCTCTTAGTTCACCATCTATATTCTTGTCTCTTTTTTTCGAATAAATCTTCATGCATTACTATATACCTTTTTCTGTTATAAATATTCTTTGGTTTGGGTGTGCTGAATCATACTCCAAGATTTAAACATGGTGTAAACATTAGACATGTGTCAAGTTTGGTTATTGAACCAAAGTATATTTGTATAGAATTTGGTCATATTCTTGAACTAACCCCCGTAGGAAAACTTTAAAATATTTATCGGGTAAATCATAAAGATATTCTTGGAGATTATCAAGTTTTAAGGTACTGCTCAACAATTTTTCCTATGATACCTTAATCCTTGACTAAAAATTGGTATGTTGGTGAACAATAAAAAAAGAAAAAAATTCTATGGCATAACTTTTTGATCCATGCTTTGCTTTAATTTTCAATCTAATTTTTCTTAAAGCATGAAAATGATTATTATTATTTTTGTTGCCATATTAAAAATATATATTTATATAATTATAATAATAATGATAGCAAAAAAATTGGGCACATGAAGGCCCAATTATCTGAACATAAAACACCAAAAATATGTGGGCACATGAAGGTCCATACTATATACACCGGGCAAGAATCTTGCTTGAAGGAGGCGCATCATCATCGTCTTCGTTATCCAAGTATTCTTTTATTTCTTGTTCATTAAAGTTAATATTAGTAATTATAAAATTTTGTAAAACAAAATAAAAAGAATGTGTTAGCTAGTTAATAATAAATAAATAAAAAAATGTAAATATATATGATTATAATAATAATAAGCACTTTCTTTAGTTTTAAATCTGTTAGAGTTCTTACTTTTGTGTTGTTTTCTTTAAATAAAAAAAGATGAGTACAAGAACAAGTGTGGGGGAGATCTCCCGAGCATAACTAAATATACATTTAAGATCTCCCTAACATTGAAAATCTCTCCCAAGCTGCACCTATTTCTTCCTTCTCTTTTTGACGAAAGTTGAGGATCTCTTGACGTAAGGAAGCTATTTGAGATAAATGGTAGAATGCGAGATAAAAATCTGTTCCTCAATTCTTCCCAATCTCCATTTACCTTCTCCGCATTGTGGGCATACCATTGTTTCGCCCTCTCGTCAAGAGAGAAGGGAAACAACTTCCACCGCAAAGTTTCATATGACATGCCTGAAATGGTAAGGCACGTACAAAGCTGCTCAAACTCCCATAGATGATGATATGGGTTTTCATCATCGAACCCCAAGAAGGTTTGTTCCCAAACCATGGCTATAAAGCCAGGGCGGAGTTCAAAGCTAGAAGTTGTGATTGGCTTTGATGATTTTGGTGGCTCTAAGAACTCGCCCTTTGGAGCAAAGCAAAATCTTGTAAAGATTTTTGCTCCATTAAAAAGATATATATTTTTTTATATACAATAAAATAAAAAAATAAAAAAAGAAAGGATACACAGGAGAACTAGATTCGGAGATAACTACGACAACCGTTCTCCGGCAACAGCTCCAGAAATGCTTGTTGGTATTTCTTAGCGTAAGCAGCAAAGTCCGCAAGTGCATGGAAGTTCCGTTGTAGCACTTCACCTGGTGGTATTCGGGGTATCGTAATTTCATAGGGAATGGAAATGTAAGAAGTCTCTAAACTAGTTCTCCCCAAAAGATGAGATGAAGAGTAGCTTAGATAGTAAGGTTTAAAGATCCTAAGCGAAGATAACCTTGCCACTATAGACTTACTTCGGGCACCAGAGCACACCGGTTGGTCTGCCAGGCGATCCCAGTCTACTGCTCTATGCCAAACCCGAACGTGGGGGATTACAAGGGTCGGACAAGCCTGTCACCTCCTGCCGCCTACCACCTCAACTGTACGAGAACGAGGTAAATGATAGTAGATGATAACCTAGACACCACGTCTATGCTATGACTACTACTCTAGCATGAGCTCAAAGGTGACGACGAGTAGGGCCCTTCTACTAGAACACTCATCTCAAGAACGAATGATGATCCCGCAAATATATAATGAACTGGATACAACTTACTCAAGAACTTAATACCAAAAGATAAACACGAACCTTATACTCTAAGTTATACTTGATTCATAGAGGTACAAGCGTAGAGGGAGCCAACAATCCTGGCACTCCTTCTTCAAGGAAGTCGAAGACTCCAGGGCTCTAATCTCTACCTTGAACTCTCTCTCACTTCCTATTCTAAGATTTACAAGGTAGCTCTATGTTGACAGTAATTAACTCCAATTTTTAACGGTCACTTAACTCAGAAAGGGATCTGAAACAATGTGCAAAGTAGAGTTATAGAGGTTTATTCTAATGAGTTCCATGAGTTTTGCTGAATCTATGTTTTACGGGGGCTAATCTAGAAAAGGACCCAATCACCAAACAAGTATCTTAAATGATGAACTAAAGAACACTATTGCGAAGGTCTCGTCGAGCCGATCAAAACGGATATATTATTTTGCTATATTTGGAGCTCGGAATAAAAAGATATTAATAAAGGAAGAGCCCTCCATCATAGAGCCGTAGGATTAAATGGGCCTAAATCATAATTTGGCACATTAAGGCCTATGAGCATTTTAATGAGAAATAGTGAAAAGTTTAGTACCACATCGCTAGCCTAAGGTGTAGGGGAGGCCAGACGCCCCCATATATATAGCCCAGGACCCCCTGGCACCATCATCATATCAATCTCATATCCATCAAATCATTGCACCATAGTTCAGTTCAGAGGTGTCCCTCGAAAGGATAACCTAGAGCTCCACCAGCTAGGGCATAGCTAGAACATAAGAATAATTAGAGGAGACAAGCAACGCTTGAATTCTAGATCTAGTCACGAGGAGGCTAGGTAAAGCCTTGTACTTCTCTCTTGTATTCAACATTGTTAATCTATTTATGCTATTTGTCTTCTAGTTCATCGTCTAGTTCATCTAGTTCATCTTGTTTATTGTCTAGTTCGTGCTATCCCTCTAGTTCTTGTTCTAGTTCATGTATGAGTCGAATACTTGATATGACTTGGTATAATTATAGATTCATAATTATAATGTTCATTGTCTGCTTTGATTTTACATTTAGCATAGTTGGATTAGCTTTGTGTTTATGCCCTTGTTCGTGTAGCGCTTACCCTTTGATATCAGGGGTGGGTCGTAGAAGTTGTGTAAGCGTGGTGCTTAGACATTATCTATCTTGAATGCACCCTATATTTTGGGCCATGTGGTAGTCGTGAAGGTGACTACTATAGCTTCATTGAGTCCTATGTAGTCCACTACTCGAATGTAGGACTAGTAAGGCTGAGTTGCGGGGTGACGTCTTGCTCTGTTCCTGACCCACCTTAGCAATGTCTCTTGTGTATGAATATGAGTTAACTCTGATCATGTGTTGGCGGTCCTTATCTCACATTTTATACCACCAATAAGAATATAAAACCAATGCCAAACTTAGTGAATAGGGTTTTATACTAATGATTTCCACAAGTTTTGGTGTTTCACTTGTCTTTCAGGACAAACATGAAAACATACCTAAAGCGGATCCAAAGTGGGGAAATAACAAGATAAACAAGAAGCCATTTTGGACCGAAAGCAAAACAAGAATAAGCCTAATAAAGACTAGGCCAACTTACCAGAGTGCCTGGGCTCCAAACATGGGAAACAGATGTCCAACATGAACCCAAGAAGTGGAGGCCCAAAACTCAGACCAGTTACATATTGGGCTGGGAGAGCAGGCCCGGGTAAATCGGGCATAACTCAATCATCCGGACTCCAAATTGGGCAATCCAATAGGCCACACAAAGCTATTGACGAGACACATCCACCCACCAAAATTCAATCCATTTGGCCCAACTTTTGGGCCGGCCGTCCCCCTGTGCCGGCCGCCCCAGGCGTGGAGCCATTCAGGCCCAATTTTCTCCAGCAGGCCCATGCCAACATTCCAAAGACGGTTTCATGGAGGGATCAGGTTCAATGTACCTGGAACTGATGTTGGAGGTCAGTTTGGAGGTGTAATGAGCGGAGTCAAGGAATATTCCAAGGAATAAACCTCTCCTCTCCACCTATAAATAGAGGGCTCCTCCCCCTCTCATTCCATAACATTTCAAGGGAGAAGAGTGTTGGCGGTCCTTAACTCCATTTTTTAACCACCAAATAAAGATCATTATTGGGGAAATAAATATTTTATTTCACATATATCTTCACTATTGACCTAGTTCCACTTGTACTTGGAGAAAATATTATTTTGCGAATATACACCAAGTGCGGAATTTCCAGAATAAAAAGGCGCTTTTCGGAAAGCGTAAAAGGCCAAGAGAACAAGGGCCACCACACCGTGGTCGAGATGGGCCAAAAGCACCAAGCACGTACGCGACCCGGAGGCGGCCCCGCCCACCAAAAGGCGGTCGGGCGCGCCACCCCGCGCGAGCGCGCCGGGCGCGCGCGCCCCCCGCCACCAGTGGGGCCCGGCCAAGGCGGTTTGCCTCCTTCCATCCGGAGCATGACGGTTTGACGGGTGTTTTTACGCCACTACCCCCGAACCGCCTTCAGGGGGCTATAAATAAAGAGGAGAGGCCCCCCACCATGACACACACCATTTGGAGCTCTCTCTACACCTCTCACTTTTTCTTTTAGCATTAGTGTTAGGCCATTGGAGCTAGGCAAAGCTACTTGGAGAGCTTGTCTCCAGGAAGAAAAGCTACATCCTTGGTATAAATCTAGGGAGCGTTCTTCCTTAGTCAAGTTCTTATTACATTTCTATAGTCTTGCATATGAACTAGAGTATAGTCTAGTACACGATATATTCGATGATCAAGAACTAGGCCATAGTTCTTGTGAGAGTTGTTCATCGTGTTCTACATTGTTCTTCATCATTCATGTGTTTTACTTGTTTAGATTAGATTGTAGAAGAGGAATAGCGGTTCGATGTACCTTCGGGTTTGCCTATGTCTTAGCTCGTCCATCCGTAGGGTGGGAGTCCTGGGGGGATGTAGGTAGCTCCTTAGTATGTGGGCGTGGTGTCCGGATGCGAGGGAACCTTCAGATATGTCGGCATGCCACGGTTGAGGTGGTAGGCGGCAGGTGGTGACAGACCCGTCCGTCCTTTGTAATCCCCCACGTTCGCATGTTGAGTAGGAGTTCATAAATGCCGCCATCGACTGGTAGACCAGTTGCCGTGGTCTCCCCATATTCCTAGTCTATAGTTGAGTCTTGACTTGTATAACATGTGGAATTAGCTGTTCTAGCATTGACTATATAGGACCTGCCTGCTCCGCGTAGATTATTCTTTATTCTTTATTTTACCTTTATTCCTTTGAGATTGCTCCGAGTGTGTGTCCACTATCCAAACTACAGTATGCTTACCCCTGTATAGCACATTGGTCGGTTTCTCCTCATACTAGATATTATATTCATACCCATGCTAGATTACTTAACTATCCATGCCTTCCTTTGGGAAATTATAAATAACAATACCCTGAATACTTTATGTCTGTTTGTGGTAATCGCGCTAAGAAATGTCAACAAGCATTTCTGGCGCCGTTGTCAGGGAAGGCATGGAAGTTAAGCATCTAGCAGCATGGATATGATATAATATAAAATAAGAAACAACAATGTCTATACAGGCTAACTTTTATGTTTTCTCCTGTTGTGGATGAAAACAGGATAGTGCATGTCTGGTTTCTCCCTGCTGGAAAATTATAATTCAAATCCGGAAGCACTCCTAAGGAGGAAAAAGACTCGTTCCACTTCCTCTTCTGCTACTCCACCGACATCTGAACCAGTCACCATCGCACCTACCACGCCGCACTCCATGGCCAAGTCCCTGCGCGAGTTCTCTGTCCCCAATGTTGCCAATGTGCCCACTGGGCCCGCTGTCAACTTGGGAGACAAGAACTTCGAGCTTAGGACTGGGCTCATTACCATGGTGCAGGCAAGTTCATTCTGTGGACTGCCTAGTGAGGACGCCAATGCCCATCTTCAGCGTTTCTTGGAGATATGCGACACCATCGTCATCAAGGATGTCGCACCTGATGCAATCAGGCTCAAGCTCTTCCCTTTCTCCCTTGTGGGAAAGGCGAAGACCTGGTTCTACAAGGACAAGGCCGCTGTTGACACATGGAGCAAGTGCTCCACCGCGTTCCTCGCTAAATTCTTCCCCATGGGCAAAACCAATGCCCTGCGGGGGAGAATCGCCAACTTCCAGCAGAATTCACTGGAACCCATCCCTGAGGCATGGGAGAGGCTCCAGGAGTACATCCAGGAATGCCCTCACCATGGGATGGAAAGTTGGCTGGTGCTCCAGAACTTCTACAACGGGTTAACACCCATGTCGAAGGGGCACCTGGACGCCGCTGCTGGCGGCACCTTTCTATCATTAACTGTTGATAGTGTCACGGCATTAATCAACAAAATGGAGGAAAACCAAGCTTGGGGGGAGGACCGCGCCCCCACTAAAGGACAAAAAGGTAAGCATACCGTGAAGGAGGCGGATATGCTTGCCGCAAAAATAGACCTACTCCCGAAGAAGATTGACGGTGGTGCCATCAATGATGCATCCGGCACCGTCAACGCCATGGACGCCGCATGACATGCGAGGTCTCGTGGGTGAAGCCGGACACTCGGGAATGACGCCCCGAGACCCGTGAAGAGGCTGCCTACCTCAACAATGGGTTTCGCCAGCAACAAGGAGGAGGAAATGGCTGGAACAACCAGTCCCGTCCTCCATTCCAAGGTAATTCGAATTACGCCTCCGGGTTTAATTTGAATCAACCTTCATTGAAGGACCTGGTTTACGGCCAAGCCAAGATCAATGGAAATCTCACAAAAAAGATGATACAAAATGATAAGATCTTGGAGAACATGAATAACAAGATAGAGGGCCTATCATCCGCGTCAAGAATCAGCCGAGCTTCAACAAGATGATAGAGACCCAAATGCCCAAATTGCCGCAACAATCCCAACAAATGCCGACACAAGCGAGATCCGGGCGACCGGGTCCCGCCCGAGTCGTTGAACATGATCGCAACGGGTTTGGTCACCTCGTTAAACCAAGCAAGCTTGGGGAGGAATAAGAGCACCGACAAAGCAGGTTGATAAGTATTTTCTTACTACTCGAAAAAAATATATTTTGAATCGCCTAGGCGTAAGCACCTACGGCTAGCGCCAAGGGCTAGCCGTTGGCGCCCAACGGCCAAAGGGGGACAGCAGCGGGGCCTCGCACGGGCGCGCGCGCGCCCGAGGCGCGCCCGCGCGCCGCCCCCGCGGGCCGTGGGGCCCGCGCGCGCCCAACGGCTCCAAGCCGTTTCCCCTCCCCTCCATGCCGGTGTTTCGGCTATAAAAGGAAGGGGGTGGCCGGGGGCTCAACCACCTCCCATTCTCATACTTCTCACTCTCCTCCACCCCCACTTCCTATGCCACAAGTTTCCACTAGCAATTTTTGAGCAAGAGCACAAGTGCTAGAGCTAGTCTCGGGTGTGGAAAATCAACTTCCACCAGCTCTTTCACACCCGAGAGCTAGCCACCAAGATAGTCCACCATGAGCGACTATGGTTCATGGGGGTACGGTGAGGGCTCGAGCTCTTACTATGGTGCCCCCTACGAGCCCGAAGTGTCCGAGGAGGAGGCACCACCTGCGACCCCCGAGCCCGAGGGAATCTACGTGGTCGTGGAGGGTCAGCAGGAGCTGCAGAGGTACCATCGCCTCAAGGATCGGCTGTTCAACCACACGACGGTCTACGACGCCAACCTCATCGAGAAAATAGGTATGAACACTGACTTCGAAACCATTTGGAGGGCGGTTGGTTGGGAAAACATCGAGCCCGTCGATGAGCAAGGTTCACGTCTCTTGACCATCCAGTTTCTTTGCACACTTGATTATGATGATGAGCATATTTACTTCCGTTTGTTTGGCACGAACTATCATCTTACCTGGAGGGAACTAGCTCATCATCTAGGCTTTCATTTTAAGTGTGCACTTAAGATAGATGCAGCCATTCCTGGTTTTGAGCGAAATTCTTTTTGGGAGAAGATTTCGGGTAGGGTAGAGGTTGGACCTTTCAAACCCCTGAACACACAAATCCAACACCCTACCCTTAGACTCATGCATCGTTGGATCTCCATGACTTTGTTTCCTGCTAGCAAGATTAGATGGGTGCATTCCATAGAGCTTAAGCTTCTCTATGCCATGGTTCAGAAGTTCAAGGTCGCTCCTGTGAAGGAGATGTGCCTCCACTGGCTAGATATGGTTAAGAAGTCTTATGCTATTGATTGCACCTCTCTTGTTACTCACATTGCTAATGCCATTGGAGCACTAGATGGTCACGATGTTGAGTACATTCCTCTTGAGCGGCCAATTTGTGACTTGCGTGTCCTAAACCAAGGGCACACTTTAAAGGCCGATGGAAAAGATCATATTTGCTTCTTCTTCTCCGGTTATATAAATAAGATTCGGTTACCTAACCCGGATCTTTATTTATATAACTGTGACGTGCTCACTTTTGATTTGAAGACTGCAGAAAAAGCACGCAGGGAAGAACACGCACCGAGAGTCACCAGAGGAGGGGCTGAGGCTTATGCACAGCCAGATGCCCCTACTCAGCCAGACGCTCCTGTACAGCCTCCCCAACAGTATGGCTATGGTGGATGGGAGGCCTACCAGGAATACCCAGGCTACTCGGGGTGGGTGCAGTACCCTCAGCCGGCACAGACCGCTGAGAGGGCATGGTCCGAGGCAGGGACCGACGAGTGGGAGCGACAGAGGCGGTTCACTGTCGACTCACCACCACAGGAGCAGGAGCCGATGCTGGCCACAGTCCATGCACGCATTGGACAGCTGCAGATCCAGATGAACGACATCAGGAACACCCTGGGCAACTTCATGCATTCGACGACCCAGTGGCAGCAGCAGCACGGACAGCGGTTCGACGCTCTTGCAGAGAGCCTCCGCATCCAGCAGGAGCAGCAGAGGGCCTACTGGAGGTCCCGGGGATACAACCCTGGGCCATGAGCTTCAGGACAGCTTGGGGGAGGACCGCCACGTAAGGTACCTGCATTGCATATTTAATTTCCTTCAAATTTATTTTCCTTTTTTTTAGCACATTTAAAATTCAAGTTTCTTTTCTTGCATTGAAAATCCAAAAAAAAAATTATTCCATTCCATATATGTACCATGAAATGTTTAGTTCTACCCATGTTTGAAATGATTGGTTGCTCTTTTTATGTCTCGCTTGTACCGTTTAAAATAGAGTTTTCTCTAATATTTGGGTTTATCGGCTTTACATTATCATGCTCTAGAAACTTGATTTAGTGGGTTGCATAAAGTTGCTCTAGTCTAGGTTATTGCGCGATATGATATAGTGACATAGACCACAGCAATGACTTTGTCCCCTTGAGAAAACCTGACGTCCGGAGTTTTGTTTCAAAAACAATAGTTCCTCAATGATCATGAAATACCTACCAAGGCCAAATACGACATGCTCTTCTACAAGTTTACAAAACCCTTTTGTCGTATGCTTCTTACCAATTGTTGGGCCTTGTCACAGTTCAAACCTAACCTGGATTTGGGTCTTACACATATGGTTGAGTTTTCACTTGCACCCACCAAATAATTGCCAACTCTCACACTGGGAGTTGCGCACAACATGCACCCCTCACGCCTACATGCCAATTCTTACACCGAGAATTGTGCACCATTCCACCAAATAATTTTGCCGACCCTTACCCTGAGGATCGCGCACCCCTCTCTTGTAGTTTGCCAAAATTCTCCATGCATTTCATCATGACATCTCTCTCCACTTCATCTTCTCCAAGCAATAAGTTATGGGCTATATTCTTAGTCAGAAAAAAGGGGAGAAAAGAAAGAGAGGAAAGAAAAGAAAAAAAGAGAAGAGATTTAGTTGTAGGGTTTATCACTCTTGTAGGCAAACGGGAAAAGTCTTAGATCCCAGTTCAAAAAAAATGAGAAGAAAAGTTTTTAGTCATTCTTTGATAGCCCATGTTTACCTTCATCTCTTTATCCACCAATAAAAGAGAGTTTGTCATGACGCATGGAGATCCAAAAATACCACAAAAATTAGGAATCATCTTTCATCCATCCCACACACTTGCACATCTCAACCTAGTGTATGGCTTTTACCTTAACCTGGTTCGGAGTTGTGACTCGGCCATCCACGAGCGGTAAGTAAGCCATTCCTTGTAGACCTACCCAGAACTCCACTCAAAAATACTAGAGGTAGGCTACAAAGGCTAACCATCAAAGGCCCTCGGTAAGGTTACCATACACATTGAGCGACTGAGTGGGTCATTCGAGGAACTTGGTTTATTTTTACAAAAATCTTATAAAACCTCCGGACTGAAAGTTGATCTTGGGACGAATGAAAAGCACCGGTCTTTGAAACTGTTCTATTTTGCAATCGCCCAAGACTTGAGAAAAATTAGAAGCCCCACTCTATCAGGATTCATAGAGCAGATATAATTGCTGATTTATTCAAATAGTAGTAGAATGCTCTCTTTTACCTTGTACACCCGAGATATGATCGGCATTGCAAGCAACCCCTGATCAACAACCCAAAGCAAAGACTTGCTCGGGACGAGCAAGGGGTAAGCTTGGGGATCTTGTTGGCGGTCCTTAACTCCATTTTTTAACCGCCAATTAAAGATCATTATGGGGGAAATAAATATTTTATTTCACATATATCTTCACTATTGACCTAGTTCCACTTGTACTTGGAGAAAATATTATTTTGCAGAATATACACCAAGTGCAGGAATTTCTAGAATAAAAAGGCGCTTTTCAGAAAGCGTAAAAGGCCAAGAGAACAAGGGCCAGCCACCTGTGGTCGAGATGGGGCCAAAAGCACCAGCACAGACGCGACCCAGGAGGCGGCCCAGGCCCACCAGCCAAAGGCGGTCAGGGGGCGGCGCCACCCAGGCGCGAGCGCTCCTGGGGCGCGCGCGCGCCATCCCTGCCACCAGGTGGGCCCAGCCAAGGCGGTTTGCCTCCTTCCATCTGGAGCATGACGGTTTGACTGGTGTTTTTACGCCACTACCCCCGAACCGCCTTTAGGGGCTATAAATGAAGAGGAGAGGCCCCCCACCATGACACACACCATTTGGAGCTCTCTCTACACCTCTCACTTGTTCTTTTAGCATTAGTGTTAGGCCATTGGAGCTAGGCAAAGCTACTTGGAGAGCTTGTCTCCGGGAAGAAAAGCTACATCATTGGTATAAATCTAGGGAGCGTTCTTCCTTAGTCAAGTTCTTATTACATTTCTATAGTCTTGCATATGAACTAGAGTATAGTCTAGTACACGATATATTCGATGATCAAGAACTAGGCCATAGTTCTTGTGAGAGTTGTTCATCGTGTTCTACATTGTTCTTCATCGTTCATGTGTTTTACTTGTTTAGATTAGATTGTAGAAGAGGAATAGCGGTTCGATGTACCTTCGGGTTTGCCTATGTCTTAGCTCGTCCATCCGTAGGGTGGGAGTCCTGGGGGATGTAGGTAGCTCCTTAGTATGCAGGCGTGGTGTCCGAATGCGAGGGAACCTTCAGATATGTCGGCATGCCACGGTTGAGGTGGTAGGCGGCAGGTGGTGACAGCCCTGTCCGTTCTTTGTAATCCCCCATGTTGGCATGTTGAGTAGGAGTTCATAAATGCCGCCATCGACTGGTAGACCAGTTGCCGCGGTCTCCCCATATTCCTAGTCTATAGTCGAGTCTTGACTTGTATAACATGTGGAATTAGCTGTTCTAGCATTGACTATATAGGACCCGCTCGCTCCGCGTAGATTATTCTTTATTCTTTATTTTACCTTTATTCCTTTGAGATTGCTCGAGTGTGTGTCCACTATCCAAACTACGGTATGCTTACCCCGTATAGCACATTGATCAGTTTCTCCTCATGCTAGATATTATATTCATACCCATGCTAGATTACTTAACTATCCATGCCTTCCTTTGGGAAATTATAAATAATGATACCCTGAATACTTCCGGGTGAAATGCTGCAATGATAGGTCCGTGCGCTTGCGGATATTATTCTAGGATGTGATCTATCTGTTGGCAACTCTCGCATAGTTACTAAAACTTGTTTCTAGTGATTGTGTTGAGAAATGTCAACAAGCGTTTCTGGCGCCGTTACCGGGGATGGGCTTTATGTCTGTTTGTGGTAATCACGCTAAGAAATGTCAACAAAGAGCACACCTCATGAAACATCCTCAAATTCCGCGATGGGAATTTCACAGATTCGATGGTAACACGACAGATTAAATCCATCACATTACATAGTTCAGCTGATATCATTCCATACATCGTCTCCAGAATAGTAAAATAGTACGGGATTACAATAATTTATTACATCGCCGCAACGGCGGAATCAACTGAAAAGTAAACATCCGGAACAGCTGAAGGTAGAAGCGGAAGCATCAACACGATCTCCGAACACTTGAGCGTAGGAACGACACCCACTAATCCTCATAGCTATCATCATCATAGTCGTACTCGTCCTCATCACCTGTTTATCCAAAGATCGATGAATTGTACCGGCCACATTCCCACCCTATGCTTATTTGTGGAATTGGATGCAATAAAAGTAAATACGGGTATAACAAGGGAACCTATAAAGCTGGGGTTTCCTATGCATAGTAACCAAGTTTAATATATATAGTTGGTCAAATTTTTACCCATTCCCAAAACCATCCTCCAACCCAACCATACCACACACCTCATACCACACACCCCTTCCACGCCATGCGTGGTCGACATGAACGACTCCCTCTCGTCATGCCTCAGCGGCCCACAACCTCCCAAGGTTCACAGCCGGAATCAATCCCAACCACACGCACTCATCCAGAAAGATAGAAGACTCCTCTCCTAGTCCAGCAAGCATCACACGGGACTTGGTCCATAGCCGACAAGTCGGCATATGTATCGATCGATCAACCATACACTCGCAGAGGTTTCACTAGTCCACAAGATAGCCATCATCGATGCCGATCATCATCTAGGCAGATACCGATCGCCATAAGCCTAGAACGAATACCATCCCGCCACTCGGCCCGGCCGCCGAGACTGTGAGACATAGTACGAGGCCAAAGGGGTCACTATGTTGGTTAAGGAGGGTGTGAGCACTCTCGGCCCGTACCTCCCGACACATTCCGCTTACTTCCAACAGTAATGGCATTCGTCCTACCAGATGGTTAGACCGTCTCCCCTCCCATTGGAGAGCGAGTGGAAAGCAAGGCATCCAATGATCCGGTTACTAGCCCTCAAGTCCTTAGGTATTGGCCGAACAGCGATATCTCCCCTGTATGGGCTAATCTTTACCGTGCTGCCACGGCACCCCCTTTCCAAGGCTCCACCCCAAGGAGCTCACACCAAGGACACCTCAATCCAAACCAGGTTACCCGCCATAGGTACTCACAAAACGGGGATACCTGTGCCGTATCCCCTTGGCAAGACTCGCTCAAAGCTCGTCGTGATCCCCGTTCGGCCGACTCAACCCTCACCACTCACCCAAGACTCACGCAAAGACGCTCTCCATGATCCAACCATAATATCCCCCAAATAATCTTCGTGTCCACCACGCCTCACATCACAGATATAAAGCATAGTAGAAGTAACACGAGAGCAAAAGGTAGTAAGCGCAAGTCTAGCCTAACAGCGGTAGCAGGGTGATAGTCGAATCAAGGCAGGGCCGAACAAGTATAAACACTACCATGCAACCTATCACAGGAATATAAATGTATTGCAGAAAGTAAAGTGTATTGCAATGCATAATGGGATCTAAGAAAGTGGATGGGATGTGGCACCTCCGACGTCATCGCCTAAGTCCTCCCGGTACTCGTAGTCGTCCCGGTCAAACTCCCGCTCCTCGTCCGGCTCGAAACGGTTATTTAATAGTCGCGTCGGGGCCGACTCCTATAGAGTTCACAAAGAAGCAAATAAAATATGGAAGAACCAAATGCACTCAAACATAGTTTCAGATTATTGTGCTCGATTTAAGGAAAATTTCGGTACCTTGATTGTATTTTTTGGAGCTACGGTGAATTAGTTATGAATTTCGGCGAAACATATTAAGAAAAAGATTAAACAGGATTAATTCGGGGCCGACACGTGGCATCACGGGGCCCGCCACGTGTCGCACGAGGGGCGGCTGACTGGGCAAGCAAGGCTGACGTGGCGCTGATGTGGCTGCTGACGTCAGCATGACACGTGGGACCTGCTGACGTCAGCGTTGACCAAGTCAACGGCCCAATGGGCCGAAAATGGGCCGAAAATGGGCCACAAATGGGCCGGCAATGGGCCAGTGGGCCGAACTGGGCCGGGCCGGGCCCAACACGTGGCGGCACAGAAGCTCGCCACGTGGCGTGACTGGATCTGGGTCGGGCTCAGCGCACGGCGTCGGTCCACGGTGGACAGGCGGCAATGGGGTACCACTGCCCGCGGCTTGGTCCACCAGGACCGGGTTCACGGAGAGTTGCAGGGGTTCACAGGTTCATGGGGTTCGGCGTATGGTGGACTGGGACACGTGGACCCACCAGCTGTGGCTCGGTCCACATGGACCACATCCACACGCCAGGCGCCCGTTCCTCCAACCCCATCCTCATCCCCTTCGCTCAGGCGCGCGCGCGACCAAGGGTGGCCGGCGGCGGCATGGCGGCGCATGCGAGCGCTGGGGTGGTCCTCGAGCCTTGTTGGCGAGCGCTTCGGCTCCGCGGCTCTCCGGTGAGCTCGTAGACCCGTGGAACGGCGGCTCGGCGTGCTCCACATGGCCGGCGGTGATGGCAGCGACATCACGGCGGCGGCGCTCCACGGCGGCAGCAATAGCGCTGCCCTGCATTCGATTGGGCGCACAAGAATTGCAATTGGCGCCTCAAGATGCTTTCTCGGCTTGACGGTGATGCCCTTATCGCACGCGGTGCTTCCAGCCTCAGCGGCGGTGCACGGGGTGCTGCGGCGTGCAGCGGGCCGCGGCGCGGCTCGACGGCGCTTCCTCGGCAAGCGAGGCGACCAGAGCCGGCCGTCGCAAGGGCGCCACGGTGCCGTCCCCAGGACGTCCCGTGCGGCCTCGACCTCTGGCGGTGAGGCACGGCGGTGCTCCCACGGGGGGTGTCTCGGGCCCGCGACGTGCGCATGGGATGCGCCTCGGCGCGGCGGACAGGGCCCCCGGGGTCCAAGGTGTCAAGACGGCCGGTGATGGCCGGAACGGTGGCGCGCACCGTGGCTTGGCATGGCCACGGCGCGGCGGACATGGCGGGCAGGGCGGCGGCGTGTGGTGGCGCCGCACACGGGTGGCTTGGGTCGGTCCATGCTCGTGCGTGCGTGTGCCAAGAGCCGGGTGAAGGCTCGGCCTACGCGCTCGGGGCGCCATGGCCATGGAGCAAGGGCGAGGTTGGAATCGGGGAATCGGCGAGCTCACCGGCGTGGCAGCGGACGTCGGGGTACGGCTCGCGGATCGGCTTCGGTCCTAGTCGAGGTGGCGTCGCGACGGCAGCTCCTCCCGAACAGTGGCAGCTCGTCCCGGTCCGGCTCCCCCTCCGGCGACGGCGGCAGCACCGACGCCGTCTCCTTCTCCAGCGGTGGCGGCTCCTCCCCACCTTCTTCTTCTCCTCTCCTCTTCCTCTTCTCCTTCTTGTCAATTGAGCAGTGGCTGGGGTTTTGGTGGAAGCCGCAAGCGGCGGCGGAAGCGGTGGATAACCTAAAGGCGCTGGGGCCTCGTTCTTATAGGCGGCGGCCGGAACAGTGGGGGCGTGGTGGCATCCACGCCGCTCGCGTCGATCGGGCGGCCGAGAGGCGCCGGATTGGTGGGGCTTACGCGTGCGTCATGGCGCACTCGCGCTCGCCTTCGCGGGCAAGAAATCGGGGAACGCCGTAGTGGGGAGCAGGGGCATGTGCGCCCGAGCGGCCGTTGGAGCGCGAGAGAGAAATCCTCGCGACGCGACGCTCCTTTGTCAGAGCTGTCGGCTCCAGCTGGCGGATGGTTGGCGTGGACGCTCCGGCGCTCCGAATTCGAATCCGAGGCGGAGCGGGGCGACGTGGCGCTGCGACTCGCGTTGCTCGGTCAAAAGCAAAGGGTGGAAGAGGAACAGGGGAGGTACGGCCGTACCTTATGACAGGTGGGGCCTCTACGTCAGCGGCAGCAGCGGCTTCTGTCGCCACGCGCTGAGGCGGGCGGCCGCGCTGCTGGGCTGGGCCGGCGTGGAAGGAAGGCGAGGTAGGCCGGCTCGGGTGGAAAGAGAAGAAAAGGAGAAGAATGGGCCGGCGCAGAAAAAGAAAGGGAAGAGGAGAGATGGGCCGGCTCGGTTGGCAGAGAGGAAAAGAGAAAGGAGAGAGAGAGGAAAGGTAGGCCGCGTGGGCCGGCTGGATGGCCACGGGCCTGGTTTTGCCATTTCTTTCCTTTTTCTTTTCTGTTTTCTTTTTCCGGTTTTCCTTTCTTTGGTGTTTGAATATTTCTCATACTTTGCCACTTGTGTAGAAATTCCATGGAGGACATAAGTGGTCATAGGCTTAGTCGGAATATTATTTCCAATAATATAATAGGTGTATTCATATTTATTTATAATATAATAAATAAATATGCTTTTGAGTTGATTTAATTTGAGCAAACAAAAGAACCAAAAACTCCAACTCAAACTTGAATTTAAAAATGCATGATGAAAGATAAATACTAATGCAACTCCGGGTTAATCTAGGTGGGGTTTTTGGGTTGCATCTACATGGCACATCACCACTCATGGGTTTTTGGCAAAAAAATTTTGTAACTCGGATTTTTGGGATGTTACAGTCCTACCCCCTTACGAGAATCTCGTCCCCGAGATTTAAAAAGTAACTTACCCGTCGAAGAGGTGGGGGTATATGGCATGAAGTTCTGACTCCTTCTCCCATGTGGCTTCTCTCTCTGTGTGGTTGCTCCACTGAACCTTGCACATAGGAATTGACTTGCTTCTAGTTTCTTTGGTGTCCCATCCCAGAATCTTGATCGGGTGTTCTTTGTATACAAGTGAGTTCTACACATCTAGCACGTCGGTGGTCACGTGTTGTTGCTCTGGCAGCTTCAGACACTTGTGTAGTTGTGAAACATGGAAGACGGGATGCACTCCCGCCAACTCTGGAGGTAGTTCAAGCTTGTATGCAAGCTTCCCAATTCTCTCAATGATCGGGTAGGGGCCTATGTATCTTGGAGCAAGCTTCCCTTCCACATGGAACCGGACAGTACCACGGAGCGGAGACACTTTGAGGTAGACGGAGTCTCCCACTTCAAATTCAAGGTCTCTACGCCTTTTGTCAGCATAACTCTTCTGTCGGCTCTGAGCGGCTTTTAGATTTGCTTGGACTTGAGCAACACCCTCTTCGGCTTGTTTGATCTTGTCGGCCCCATGAAAAACTCTTTCTCCAGGTTGTGACCACATAAGTGGAGTGTTGCAAGGTCTCCCATACAGAGCTTCAAATGGTGGCATCTTAATGCTAGCTTGGTAGCTATTGTTGTAGGAGAATTCTGCATGTGGTAGGCTCTTCTCCCAATCAGTCCCATATTGCAGGACACATGCTCTAAGCATATCTTCCAAATTTGGTTCACCCTTTCGTCGGCCATCGGTCCGAGGATGGTAAGCTATACTATAATCGAGCTTAGTCCCAATGGATCTATGCATCTCGTTGCCGAAACGGGACATGAACAAGGATCCGCGATCGATACGATGCTTTTAGGGGCACCATGCAAGCGGAGAATTTCCTTGATGTAGAGATCGCTAACTGTTCCGCTCGGATTGTCTCTTTGACAGGCAAGAAATGAGCGACTTTAGTCAAGCGATCAACTATCACCAATATGGCATTGTTTCCATGCGTGGAGCGAGGCAACCCTACAATGAAATCCATGGATATGTCTTCCCACTTCCATTCGGAACATCAAGGGGCTTTAGCAAACCCGCGGGTCTTTTGTGTTCGGCCTTGACTCGTTGCATGTCACATCGGGCCACATGTCCCGCAATGTCTTTCATGCTCTTCCACCGAAGTGCTTCCCGAGGTCACGATACATCTTCACGCAACCGGGTGAATGCAGTATTTGGAATCATGTGCTTCGGATAGAATCTCCTCTCGCAAAGCTGGATCGGAGGGCACACAAATTCTGTCATTGCACCAGAGGGCTCCTTGTTCGTCTTCTCTGAATTCGGGGTTATACCCACGCTCCATCAGACCACGGATGCGCTGCAGGTCCTTACATTCTTTTTGGGCTTCACGGATGCGATCAGTGAGGTTGTACTGGATGCGGAGCTCATTTAGCAGGCCATGAGGTACTATTTCAAGTTGAAAGTCCTCAAGCTCCTGTCTAAGCTCAGGTGGCATGGATTCTGAGATCAGGGTGTGACAAAGTGCTTTTGCGACCGAGAGCATCGGCAACTACATTGGCTTTCCCCGGATGGTAGTGTATTTCAAGGTCATAGTCTTTGATGAGCTCTAGCCTTCTGGCCTTTGCCTCATGTTCAAGTCTTCTTGAGTAAAGAAGTACTTCAAGCTCTTGTGATCAGTATAGATATCACACTTGTTGCCAATCAAGTAATGCCTCCAGATCTTCAGAGCATGGACGACAGCAGCTAGCTCGAGATCATGGGTAGGATAGCGTTGTTCATGGTCTTTCAGCTGGCGAGAAGCATAAGCAATGACCTTACCATTCTGCATTAGCACGCAACCGAGTCCTTGACGAGAAGCGTCACAATAGACTACAAAGTCCTTGCTGATATCTGGTAATGCTAGCACGGGGTGGTGGTCAACCTTTCTTTCGTAGTTTGGAAGCTTTGTTCGCACTCGGCGTCCACTCAAATTCCTTGGTCTTCTTCAAAAGGTTGGTCATAGGGTGAGCTATCTTGGAGAAGTTCTCGATGAATCGGCGATAATATCCAGCCAATCCCAAGAAACTCCTGACTTCGGTCATAGAACGGGGTTGTTCCCATTCCTTCACGGCTTCAATCTTGGCAGGGTCTACAGCAACACCATCAGCTGAGAGCACATGACCCAAGAAGGCAACTTCCTCAAGCCAGAATTCACACTTGCTAAAGTTGGCATATAGCTGATGTAGACTCAATCTTTCGAGCACTGTTCTCAGATGTTCTTCATGCTCTTCAGCAGTGGCAGAGTAGATAAGGATGTCATCAATGAATACCACGACAAATTTGTCGAGCACATCCATACCTTATTCATCATGTTCATGAAGTAGGCAGGAGCATTTGTGAGTCCGAAGGACACCACTGTGCACTCATACTGGCCATATCGGGTGACAAAGGCAGTCTTAGGAATGTCTTCCTCCCGGATCTTCATCTGGTGATAGCCTGATTGTTGACACAAAATGTGACCACTCTGCGTCTCACACACAGCAAGCCGGAAAGCCTAGCTTCAATCGGGTGCCCGGGCGTCTGAATCCGGTGGCGTGCCAGTCGATTTGACCTGAAAATCGACAAGGGATAAAACAGTAAGATCATAACTGGAACGTGCTGGGTGAGACCAGACAGTTCCATCTTTACGGCCCTGAAGCCACTTACGACGACACATAGCTATAGAAGCTATCTGCCAACAGATTGCAGGTCATTCGGCTAAAGTAACATAACTGATATAAACAGAAAGAACTTGCCGAATACGGTAAATGAAGACATGTTTGAACAAGATTAGATCATTAAAGCGTATCAAACTACATCTCAGGTTTAAAGCATCATCAAGCACTAATAATCAAGAATAAGTAACTTATAAATATAAATCTACTAAATAACACATACATAGGCTACTCCAACTAGTCTGCCGCACATCTAGCCTTCATAAACCCGTCGAGCATAAACCCAAGCGAGCTAATCCACCGCATGATACCACTCACTATGAATTTACACCACTCCTTACTACTAGATCAATCCACCGCATGATACAATCTAACAATAAAGAGCTAAAAGCATGCAATTACCTAACAGATCTATAAATACTCGCTACATGTTTAAGCATAACCGTATCGCAAGATTGCCGAATCGGGTCCATGAAGAAGGAACAAACAAGTAACATGTAAAGGAGCCTATCGATTAAACCGATCTCTAGTCCACCGGATGACTAGTTCTAGAGTAACCCAAAGACCTGTATCTGCCGCACGGTACCCGGTCCTGTCAAGGCTTATCTACATATAACGTGAATGAACCCGCAACACGTGACAATCTAGATAGATCTAATTCGGCTATATGAGCTTGATCTACTTGATATTGAGTAAGCATGAAAGGAACGATCAACAAACCGAAAGAGAATCAATCTAGATTGGGCAAAAGAGTGTTGCAAATAATTAAACATTAAATAAAGTAAGCAACACGTGATAACTTAATGAATCTATTAGATCTTGCCAAATCTAAGAGAGCCGATAACTATCTTTACTCATGTCTTAATCTGCCGCACGATACAAGGCACAAGCAAAAACTTCCCATCATTAAGCTTAAATCCGCCGCACGATACTAAGCAAAACAGATGAGACTACTTGCATCACATCTAAATCCGCCGCACGATACTAGACATAATAACAAGGTTGCCGGGACTTACGGAGGTCGACGGATCGATTGGTCCTCTCGAAGAACTCGACGACACGACTAAAGGACTCGAAAGGTGGCGCGTAGCCGGTTGTATTGATTTGGTTGTGAACCCTTATTATAATGGTCGAGGGTTTATATTTATACCCTGGACAGAACATGAATCCTAAGCACTTACGAGCTATCTAAACAAAAGTGGAAAGACAAGGATACGCTAACTCTATCCATAATTGGAGTCCTTGACCATCACGACTCCTTCCCTTTTCAATCGCTTCCTTTCCCTTTTCGGCCTTCAAACGAAACAGCTTGCCGACCGCTTGGCCATTTGCCGAACAAACGGAAATCACCGACCGCATATGCATTTGCCGAATCTCTCTCTCCGCCTCTCGGGGTCCACCTTGTCATATTCCCCGACCAAATTCTGGTGTTAACACATGCCCCCTCAATTTCGAGATAAAAAGAATTTTATTTCGAAATTGACCGGCCGCCTTTCGCCTAGGTCATCACCACCAACACCCGCAGCCGCCATTTGAGATCTCGTGCTCGCGTCGTCTTCAATGGCGACGAGACTTCAACCAGCTCCATCATGGCGACGGAACTCAAGAGGAGTTTCTAGAGGTAACCCTACTTGCTTTACTCATTCGGCAATTTTTTTTGAACCAGTTTCCAGATGCACTTTTTGACCCATTCGCTTCAATTTCTTCTTAAAGGAAATGAAGAATGAGATCTTGATCTCCAACCTTGCGTGTCCTGGATCATTTTTTCTTGGCCCGATGGGAGACCCTAATCCGAGGGATTTTATTGAAAAGGAAACTTTGAGGATCCCCTTTAAGTCTAGGATTTCTCCCCCAAACAGATGGCCGAACACTTTCAAAACTTGGCCTCTTCCTTCAATCACAGGATGGCGCGATTGGTACCGCAGGATGCAGTCCAAGAGCAGTGATTTTTGGGAGTCTCAAGACATTCAGCACTGTTTGGAGCTGTCCTTAGCCGAAATGCCTAGAAACGACTCCCTTCTGATAGCTGCTTCCCACTTCTGGTCTGATGCCATCAATGCTTTTATCTTTGGTCATGGCCCAATGTCAATCACTCTGTCAGACATCTTCATGATTACCGGTCTCGAATATCACCAAACCAACCTACCCCTTCAAATACAAAAGTACTAGCTCACGTAAGGCGCTCAAATCGGGGGAGGTTGGGCCAAGTATGTTCGTGCTTATGCTTCAACTAGCCCCGTGTCTCGACAAAGAGTATAGGGCTTTCATGAACATGTGGTTATGCGAGATTCATCTTCCGTGGCAAATCCAATGAGCCCACTCGAATCACATAGTGATGGTCAAGAATTAGCCGCAGCAAGCCGATCCCTTTGGGTAAATACCGCTGGGAGCATTCTACCACATGATGCATCGATTACGTCCGGATGAGGAATCGGGGCGAAATCTCCCGCGTCAATGGACCATGGTGGCTTCTTCGGATGTGGTTGCAACTATATATGCATCGATTGTCTCGTAGATCTCCACAATCCGAACTTTCCTTCAATCAATTATGTCAAGGTGAAGATCCTGTGTACAAGTCTTGTCAGACATATGGAGAAGCTGCATCTTCAATTATCATTGATTTGGACCTGGGCCATCTTTTCAAGATCTTCTACAAGGGATTCAACCATATGATTTGGTTTCCCTATAGGGAAAATGAAGATTTAACTCTTCCTTGCGTATTCGCTTATGAATCGGGCTGCATAGATGATGACTCTAAGGATATCTATAATTCCTTCATCAAGCCCTGTGCTCTACCGGCAGAATTTCATCACGGCCGGTTGATAAATTCAACCTATGAATTTTACAATCCTAATATGGTCGCCAGGCAACTTGGACTTGGTCAACTGCCCCCAAGGCCATACTTCTCTGACATCATCAGGCCCAGAGAGTCATTAACAGATATCACCGAGGCCAATAAGGTTTTTAATCTGGGGTCTAATCTTCCAATATATGAACCCAAACCTTTGGTGATAATCGAAATGACTCACTCTTCATTTGACCTCTGGTGGAAAGAATGGCATTCTCATATCTTCGAGCACAAGTTCATCATTTGTGCCAAGTTCTAATGCCTTCATTTACTTCGATGATGAGGTAAATTTCTTCACACTCTTTCCATTTTATATATCTACCTTGTGCTTAAATATCTTGGTGAACAGATAATGCTCCTCCAAGCCCTCCAAAAATTTTATACCGGCAACCCGGCCCTAAAGCCGCCTGGGACACGAAGCTCCAAGTTTGACAAAGATTCAACAAGATACTGCTGAGGGTGCAGTACTCCTGAAGGACCTTAAAAGAAAAACTCCTTCTTCCTCTATCAAGGACACTGCAATTCCCAAGAGAACAAGATCAAAGAAAGCTAAGCCACTTCCTCAGGTATGAATGTTTTCGACCCTTTATTTTCATCTGCAAATGTGTCTGCACTTATCACTTTCAACAGGTGCAGGCCAACCCTCAAAGCCCTGATAGGGCGGTAAATTTGGAAAATTCTCCTGAACATTCTGCTAACCAAACAGATGTCAATGAGTCTGTTGGTCATCCTGGTGCGTATCTGTACTAGAGCCTCTCGTTCTTTCATTTCCATACCAGTCTTATTTTATGCCTCGACTCAGATGAACAAGGAGAAACAGAAGCAATTTCTCTTCATCAGACAAATGAACAAGGAGAACCCCTTCCCCAAGAGCTTCAAGTTTCAACAATCCTGATAACTCAGGATGTACCAAGCCATGATATTGTCAATCCTGAAGCGACTGTGGCATCAACCACCCAACACATTGATGTTACTCAGGAGGCAACCGATCAAGTAATTGCCGAAGAGGTATTATCCTTTCTCTGCTCGGCTATTTCTTTACTTCAGACTGAATCACTCGGCTAAATTACCTTCCTTGTTCATCAACAGGATACTGCTCACCCTCAAGCCAGCTTTTCCCTTATCGCTGAAGAGTATGCTGGGGATAAAGATAATGAAGTTTCTTCCAACCAGCAGCTGTCATCAGAGAGTCAAGCCAAGCTAAAGGATATAATCTTATTTCTGAAAAAGGATATTGTCGCTCTGACCCAAGATTCAGACAAAATAAGGGAAATAGCAGAGCTTATCGATCAAGAGCTTCCCTCTAATCTCAAGGCTGCCATAGATGCTTTATCACACCTTGATGATCACTTTGCTGCTATCAAGAGAGCTCACAAGAATATGTCCACCAAAGTTGATCTGGAGAAAAGAAAGGTGGCCAAGGAACAAGAGCCAAGGAGCTCTACTCGGTATCAAGTCAACGAGCACCTTTTGAGCACCTTAGAACCAGGAGCTGCAGGTCATGAGAGAAGAAAGAACCAAACTTGAAGCTCAACTAGCTCAGCTGAATGCTAACATTCAATCTCATGAAACCAAGCTCGCAAATCTGCCATCCCTTGATTCGGCTAAGTCCAGAATACAATCAGTCATTAAGGAGACGCGGCAAATCAAAAGCAAGCTGTCCAACATCCAAGACTCTGAAGAAGAGGACCAAAAAGCTCTTGATGAAGTCAACCGAATCAAGATTGATGCTCTTGCTGTCATCAACTCTTTCTTAAATGTATAGATGCTTAGCTTGTACTTGAAGATGTAGACATTTAGGCCTGACTTTGTCATACTTGAAAACAATTTATTTTCTCTTGAAAAGTAGATAATCTTCAATTTTGTTTTTTTTTCTCTTTCCTCTCTGCCTCTGTTATCATTCGGCTTTTCCAATCACAACTGTACTCTGTGCGTTTTAGCCGAATGTAACTGTTGCTGCCTCAAGCGTTCACTTTAGCCGAATAGCTTTCATCAGCTATTTAGCCGACCGAGCGTATGGTAACTGAACCGCCAGTGGTGATGGGCTTGGTCCAACTCAACATCGGCCCATGAGTGTGGAAACCCTATCCTATCGCTTGGCCTTCCCGCAGTCTCCACGGCTCCCACGTTCATAAATAGGACCAGTCGGCTCCCACCATCGTCACATCAAGCACAAGCAGTTGCCATCTTCCTCAATCTCTTCCACTTACTCTCCGCCTTCAAGCCCAAAAAAACCCCAATCACCACCAATGGCGAGCGGCGGCGATCACAACAAGCGTCCTGCTCAGGACGAGGCGGAGGGCAGCAGCAACCGGCGCCGACGGTAAGATCTCCAACTTTTGGAGTTGTGCTGCTTGATGGTTTTACCCGATCTGAGTCCCTGCCCCCTTGCGGTTGTTCACCTTCTCGATCTGTTTCAGGGCCGTCGGGAACACCGGCGACTACGTCACCAACTTCCGGAGGAGGGTTGCTCGGGCCGGCACCCACACTCCCTCCTCTGCTTCCGCTCCTGCTCCTGCGGCAGATGCGGCGGAGGGAAGCAGCCGCGGCGGCCGTCGTCTACAGTAAGAGACAACTTCTCCGTCTCGTTTGCGGTTTCCTTCTGTTTAGCCGATCTTGATTGCACCTTGTTTGTAGGACGGCGAGAATCAGCACCGGCCAATGGCGCTTCCTGGCGCCGGCCGCGGCGTTCGACGCCTCTGCCCCCGCGCTGGCTCCGGCTCCAGCCCCGGCTCCCGCTCCGGCACCGGCTTCCGCTTCGGCCTCATCAGGGTCGACTCCTTCGTACGTTCCCATATGGGAAAGGAACGACGAGGAGATCCCGCCGCATGCCCGCTACTGACGCCGCCGCGTCCGCCGCGAACGGGACGAGGCGATGGAGCTTCTTGGTGAAGAAACCAAGAAGTTCGGGATCGCCCACTGGAGTTGGAGGACAACCGCCGGCACCGAGCGAGGCCATCTCCAGTATTGCTCTTCAACAATTGCTTTCGACTCCTATTCTTCCCGATTCATCTGCTCATTGATGTATCTGATGTTTCTTTGCAGACCTCTCCGCAGAGCTGGAATGCCTGAAGGTGGCGGCGACGGCGGCGGCCAACCACGTGAACGCCCAGGGGGCGACCCTGGCAGATCGCCTTGAGGCGATTCCTGGTCAGGTCGACCATGTTGCCCTTCATGGCGTGCGCCTCGGCACCTCCCTCGGCCTGGCGGGGATGTCGTCCTGGACCGGGGACGACTACACTCCGATGCCGACCGGCTTCCACGGCGGGCTTCCCCACGAGGTCAACGACATCGAGGGCCTCCTGGCGGGGTACGACGACCACGCCGACGCCATGGCCAACGCCACCAACCCGGAGTCCGTCCTCAACAAGCTCTTCAATGAAGAAGAGGAGTAGCTTGTATTAAGATTGGCGCGGGTTGTAAATAAAATTTTAATGAAGAATGTTGGTCCTCTCCTTGTTCTTGCTTGTCTCGTGATGATGTTCGTCCGTCGCATTTGCTTCCTTGCAAATTTTTCCTTAGCTAGAACTTGACCGCAACACTCTTCCCGAACAAAAACTCCCGAATTGCATGACATCACTTTAGCCGATTAGATCTCGGTCCTGTTCCATGACTTGATGGTTTGTATCATAGTACTTCAATTCTCTCTATCTTCTCCCGATAAACCTACCAGCTGAGAGATAAGATCAAACTGTTCACTTATACCTTAAAAAATTGGCTAAAGACGATACAACTGTATCGGCTATTTTTGTTCTGAAGACAATACACACGATATCGGCTATTTTTGTACTAGAGGCGATACAATAATATCGGCTATTTCTCTCCAACTTCTTTCCTTTGCTCTGAAGGCGATTTTATTCAATCGGCTATACTACGTTTATGTCATAGTCACTATTAAGATCCAACTTCGATACTTGGATAAAACTTCTTAAGATATCTGCCATTGATGGCTCTAGTAAGTTCTTCTCCAAATAACGTTTTCAATATATATGCATTGCCAGGTGCACAACTGACAACCCGAAAAGGTCCTTCCCAATTCGGAGACCACTTGCCGAATATTCTGTCTTTGGTACCAATCGGCAATATCGTCTTCCAAACCAAATCTCCTTCGCAAATTGTTTAACTTTAACTTTCTTGTTGTAGTATTTGGCAACACGCATCTTATTCTTCTCAATGTTCTCTAAAGCTTTAAGACGAATCAAATGTAAATCTTCCAATTCATCCATCATCAAATCCTTATAATCTTTTTTTGTCAGGTCCTTTTGTAACTCAACTCTCCTTGACCCTGATTGCAACTCCCAAGGCATTATAGCATTATGTCCATAAACCAACTCATATGGAGATGCTTGTGTGGATCCATGGCAAGCCATTCGGTAAGCCCACAATGCTTCATTAAGGACCAAGTGCCATCTCCTTGGCTTCTCATCAATCTTCTTCTGGATAATCTTGATCATGATCTTATTTGATGCCTCTGCTTGGCCATTAGCTTGTGCATAATAAGGAGAAGAATTATATAATCTTATCCCCATGCTTTCGGCAAAGTCACAAAACTCAAGAAGTGAACCGAGTCCCCGATCGATTGTAATGGTCTCGTGGAATCCCAAACCTATGAACTATGTGCTCCTTGACAAAACCGATCATATTTTCTCGATGTGACCTTTTTCAAAGGGATAGCTTCAACCCACTTAGTGAAATAATCTGTTGCCGAACACAAATTTATGTCCTTTGCTAGATGGAGGATTGATCTCGTCCAATTAAATCTATACCCCATCCTCTCGAACGGCCATGGTTTGATTATTGGATTCGAGCGGATGCGCGGCTCTTTTGAACATTACCAAATATTTGACAATCTCGACACCCTTTGTAATATTCAAAGCAATCCTCCAACATAGTCGGCCAAAAGTACCCTGTCCTTCTTATTATCCATTTCATTCGGTAGGCCGATTGATGAGCACCGCAAGCTCCTTCATGGACTTCAAACATAATCTTCTTAGCCTCTTCTTGACTCAAACACTTGAGCAACACTCCATCTATAGACTTGTGGTACAACCGATCATTAAGAAGTACGAATTTAAGTGTCTTATACCCGAGCCTTCGGGAAACTTTTTGAGATGGGTCTTTCGATAGTTGATAATGTCACTCCTCCAAATCATTACTTATCTCGATCGAATTGAAAGCATCTCCTTCTCCCGTATAGACTTCATGATTTTCCCGATATCCGAAGCGCTTTGAGCTAATTTGTTTGCTTCTCCATTGTGCTCTCTGGGTATATGATGCAAAGTAACTACGAAAAGCTTTTCGAAGTTCCCTACATTGTTCATGGTACCCTTGCAAGACATCATTTTTGCATTCATATTGTCCTTAACCGATTGATCACCAATTCCGAATCACCAAATACCTCAACAAAATGAAACGCCTTCACTTCTATCAATAGCCGAAGCCCTCTAAGCAAAGCCTCATATTCTCGCTTGATTGTTAGTGACAGGATATTCAATTGAAAAAGCAAACTCAAATGCCTTTCCACGTGGGGATATCAAAAGAATACCAGCACCACCACCTTTGTCACATGATGATCCATCAAAAAATAACGCCCATGGGGCAATGTTAATCATATCAACAGATAAATCACGATGTTGAGTAATAAAATCGGCAATTGCTTGTCCTTTCACTGCTTTTGCCGACTCATACTTTAAATTAAACTCTGACAGTGCTAATACCCATTTGCCGATTCTTCCACTTAAAATCGGCATTGACAACATGTGTTTAATTACATCAAAACTAGATATCACCACACATTCGGCATTTAACAAATAGTGCCGAAATTTAGTGCACGAGTAATAAACACACAAACAGAGCTTTTCTATAGCCGAATACCTTGTTTCAGATCTAGCAGTTTTTCGGCTAAGGTAAGCTATTACCCTCTCTTTTCCATCAAATTCTTGCATAAGGGCCGATCCTATTGTTAGGCTATCGGCCGCCACATACAAATTTGAAAGGCTTTTCAAGTTGTGGAGGTACCAATACTGGTGGTGCCTTCATATATTGCTTGATCTCATCAAAAGCCTTTTGCAGTATGTCACCCCTGCACAAATTTTTGATCCTTCTTGAGCTTCAACAATGGAGAGAAAGGCAATACTCTTTCCGATAAATTGGATATGAATCTTCTCACGAAATTGATCTTGCCCAAAGAATGATTGCAACTCCGTAAGGTTAGTTGGGGGCACAACTTTGTCTATTGCTTCCATGCTCTTTTTCCCAACTTCTATCCCTCCTTTGTGTATCAAGAACCCCAAGAACTCACCAGCCGAGACTCCAAAGGCACACTTATTTGGATTCATCTTTAAGCCATGTCTCCTCGTGCACTCCAGAGTCTTCCTCAAATCGGCTAAATGTCCTTCATGGTCTCTCGGATTTGACTACCACATCATCAATATAAATTTCTACAATTTTACCGATCAACTCGTGAAAGATATAGTTCATGGCTCTCGATAAGTTGCACCAAGCATTCTTCAATCCAAATGTCATTACTATCCATTCAAATAACCCAATGTGGCCGACATCGAATGCGCCTCTTTGCAATATCTTCAACCGCCATGAAAATCTGATTATAGCCAAGCATTACCATCCATAAAGCCGATGACTTCATACCCTCGCTGCATCCACTAGTAAATCGGCAACTGGCATTGGGTAACCATCCATGGGAGTAGCTTTGTTGAGATCTCTCAAATCTATGCATACTCTCATCTTCCCATTCTTTTTGTAGACAGTACTATGTTTGAAATCCACTCGCATACCCGCATGGCCGAATAAAGTTTGCTTCAATCGGTCTTTCAACTTCTTTCTTTACGTCGGCCAATACCTCCTCTTTATAAATCTTACGTGGAGGTTGTTTGAAAGGACGAAACCCGAGTGTTTTATAGGCAACTTATGTTCAACAATTGATCGATCCAATCCAGGCATCTCTCAGTATAATCCCAAGCAAAACAATCTTTGAACTCTTTTAGTAACTCTATTAATCTTAATTTATATTCTCGGGTCTAAATCTGCACCGATAAACATCGGCCTTGACTTTGTGCTTTCACCAACATTGATTTCTTCTAACTTGTCGGCCGACATAAAACCACGACCCGGTTGCCCTTGTTGCCATCGATTGGATTGCCCATTAAAAGTTACTTGTCGAGCCGACGCTTGGATCGGGCATTGATCTCTATCGAACACATTGACAGACCTTCCTTCCATACCTTTCCCCGAAAGGCGTCTAGTCCATCATATTCCCAATAAGCAGGCTTGGAGGTGGCAACACTCACTTGAATCATCGCTTGAACAATCTCTACATCATCTCCTACCCACCGAATGAGAATTTGATGCATAGTTGAGGGTATACAAGAATTAGCATGGATCCAATCCCTTCCAAGAAGCATGCTATATGCCCCCTTGCCATCAATGACAAAGAAAGTAGTGATCAAAGTCTTGGATCCAATCATCGGTTCCACATGTACTTGCTCCACGAGTATCGAAGCATTGCCAAAAATCTCTAAGGATCATGTCGATCCCGCAACAAATCCTCACTTGTCATACCAAGCTTTCGAAAGTAGCATATGGCATAATATTGATAGCAGCCCCTCCATCAACAAGCATCTTGGTTAAAGGCTTGCCATTGACATATCCCTTCGGTATAATGGTTTCGTATGACGGTTTTTAACGGCTTGTCAAAGACCGCTTTGCCGAGTCAATACAAGTTGAGCCATCGAGATCTCGGCATTCGGCTTTCATCAAAGTCTCGAGTACACTTCATCTTGAACTTCTTGATCTTGAGGAGCCTTGAACTCTAATGGAATAAAGAACACCATGTTAGTATCAGCCGAAGGACCCTGTCCATCATCCTTTTTCTTAGGACGCCACACCGGCTTCTTTTCGGCTAATTCCTTTCAGCTCTTGATTTCTCAAACGCCGAACTCTTCTCTTCGGCTTTTCCGCACCGGAGGGCACCATTGACCTCTTTGCCACCCGTAGGAGCTCTTCTCGCATTATGAGCACCGCCGTGAGCCCAAGCTTGGTCTCGCAAATCTTTTCCTCCGATATTCATCAAAACCGTTTATTTTTAGGCGCCGATCGTTCTCGGAACTCTCATTCCAAGTCTATCATGAACGGACGGTTGACTCGAGATTGCCCGTACTCCGAATATTGATCACCGCATTCGTGGCAATTATTCCCGGCAGCAACTTCAAGCCTTCATTCCAACAAGGTGTCGAAGAAGGAACAATTCCAATGAGATTGCTCTTGCTCTCTCCCGTACTCTTCTTGTTCTCTTTGGCGCACCTCGCCTCATATCTCCGACGTTACGCCATGAACTCGCGCTCCTCTTCAATGTACTTGTTTCCTCATCATATTCCATCTTCTTTTCCCACTGCCACTTATTTAACAAGTGTCGTGCTTGTAACTCGCGCTTCGGATCGCGTGTATTCGGCAATTTCCCTTAGCCGCATCCGAAGTCGACCCTTCTCTCGGCTATTTCGAACCGTACTTGTTGCACTTCTTCCTTGGTAACTTGCCGATCAGGGTCAACAGCACCACTCTCCTTGGCTCTTTCAGAGGTTAATACCTTCATCTTTCCCTTTTCCTTGGATTCACTGGCCTCAACCATGCCTATAAAGAAAGAGACCATATTCTGAGGGAATGGGTTTTTATCTACTTTCATCTTGCCATCAAACCTCAAGTGTCCATCTTGAATAGCTTTACGAATCTTTACTCGAACACTCGGCAATCATTGATATGATGAGAACTCCGTATCATGGAACCCGCAAACTTCTTATCCTTTACCCTTCAAAGATGCAAAGATAGGATGTCCTTCGCGGCTTGATGCGTCCTTCTTGAACTAGAAACAAAAAGAGCTTATCTCTTTGACATCAAAATCATAAGATCCCTTTTGCCGCTTCACCCATCGATGATCGACCAAAGTAGGCTCTTTAGTCCAGTTCGGCTACTGCAGCTGCTACTTCATCTTCATCTTCATATTCGATGCTTCTTCTAGAAATCCTCGATACATGTCAACGGTTGCACCGTTCTTCCGAAAATGAGCATCTCTCCCGAACCCTTGGGCTTGATTGCTCATTGCTTTGTCAATTTTTGTGCAAGCTGTCCAAGGTCTTCAAACTCCATGCCGAATAGCTTGTCTCTCGATATGTGGCGGATGATGCCCGCAATGACCAATTGTGCAAGTTGATCATCGGGAATAGTCAAAGAATAGCACATGTTCTTCGCTTCTCCGAATCTACGAAGATACTCCATTGGTGTCTCGCAGTCTTCATCCTCATAGCCCACAGATCAACCATCTTCTTCTCATTGGTTCCCGTATAAAAGTATGAATGGAACTTTTGCTCCAATTACGCCCATGTACCAATGGAATTGGCCGGCCGCGAAGCAAACCATGTGAAAGCCGGCCCGGCCGTCGAGACATAGGAAAATATCTCGATTCTCCAAGCTTCATCACTAGCAAACTTCTCCAAGTTGCATCAAATATCTCACGACATGCTCAATGGTGCCGGTGTCATCCGACTCGAGAATTTGGTCAAATCTTGTTGGTGGCTTAACTCTTGGTGGAAGAGCTACCCTATTGTACCACTCGGGAAAGGAGATTTGTATGCATATGTTTGATGCTTTGGTTTCGTGCCGAATTGATTCTCGCATCATATCGCCATTCTGTCAGAGCTCATCATTTGCATCTTTTGCTCCCCGTCTTCTAGAAGGCATTCCCGATGCACTCCCCACCTCGGATTCGGCAAAGCACTCGAGCACCGTAATCGTAAATTCATTGTACCCATCTCCATAAACACTCTTCGCAATCTATTTGCCACTCGGGAGATCTTGTAAGCGCATTCGGTATATCCGTTGTTGCACCAAAAGCTACTTGGCCATAAGTTTGCCAGTTCGGTCACAGAGGCTTCTCTTTTTCATTACAAACAACTCCATCCTTGCTTGTACCGATTATTTCCTCTCCTCCAGCTTGACTTCCCCGAAGATTGCTTTGAGTGTTGAAGTACACTGGTCCAACAAGCTCTCCAAACCTTGCTTCAAATCGTTTGTCAACCGCCGGACCGAAAGTTTCAGCCATGATTTTGCGGAAGGTACCCGGAAAAGTCAGTATTGTGATTCAACATAGTGTCTCCTACAGCTTTGTAGATGGCTCCAACTACCCTCTCGCATTTCCTCCTCGTCGGTAACATCGATCGACCCGGCGAGAAGAACTCGTGGCGGTGATTGCTTGATCATCACTCGCCACTCTTGTTCTTGGAGAAAGACATCAAACATTTCGCGAAACCGTTCCATGGCTTGTTCCACCATCGACGTTGCTCCGTTTGCGGCTCGTCCAAGGTCACATTCGAACGTGATCGTTGTCAATTTCTCGATCCCATCCTAAATTGAGAAGTTGTCCCACCGGCGTGCCAAAAAGTGTGTTGACACAAAATGTGACCACTCGCGTCTCACACACAAAGCAAGCCGGAAAGCCTAGCTTCAATCGGGTGCCCGGCGTACGAATCCGGTGGCGTGCCGATCGATTTGACCTGAAAATCGACAAGGGATAAAAACAAGAAGATCATAACTGGAACGTGCGGGTGAGACCGACAGCTTCCATCTTTACGGCCCGAAGCCACTTACGAGGACACATAGCTATAGAAGCTATCGCCACCGTTGCGCTTCATTCGGCTAAAGTAACATAACCGATATAAACGAAAGAACTTGTCGAATACGGTAAATGAAGACATGTTTGAACAAGATTAGATCATTAAAGCGTATCAAACTACATCTCGGTTTAAAGCATCATCAAGCACTAATAATCAAGAATAAGTAACTTATAAATATAAATCTACTAAATAACACATACATAGGCTACTCCAACTAGTCTGCCGCACGTCTAGCCTTCATAAACCCGTCGAGCATAAACCCAAGCGAGCTAATCCATCGCATGATACCACTCACTATGAATTTACACCACTCCTTACTACTAGATCAATCCACCGCATGATACAATCTAACAATAAAGAGCTAAAAGCATGCAATTATCTAACAGATCTATAAATACTCGCTACATGTTTAAGCATAACCGTATCAGCAAGATTGCCGAATCGGGGTCCATGAAGAAGGAACAAACAAGTAACATGTAAAGGAGCCTATCAGATTAAACCGATCTCTAGTCCACCGGATGACTAGTTCTAGAGTAACCCAAAGACCTGTATCTGCCGCACGGTACCCGGTCCTGTCAAGGCTTATCTACATATAACGTGAATGAACCCGCAACACGTGACAATCTAGATAGATCTAATTCGGCTATATGAGCTTGATCTACTTGATATTGAGTAAGCATGAAAGGAACGATCAACAAACCGAAAGAGAATCAATCTAGATTGGGCAAAAGAGTGTTGCAAATAATTAAACATTAAATAAAGTAAGCAACACGTGATAACTTAATGAATCTATTAGATCTTGCCAAATCTAAGAGAGCCGATAACTATCTTTACTCATGTCTTAATCTGCCGCACGATACAAGGCACAAGCAAAAACTTCCCATCATTAAGCTTAAATCCGCCGCACGATACTAAGCAAAACAAAACATGAGACTACTTGCATCACATCTAAATCCGCCGCACGATACTAGACATAATAACAAGGTTGCCGGGACTTACGGAGGTCGACGGATCGATTGGTCCTCTCGAAGAACTCGACGACACGACTAAAGGACTCGAAAGGTGGCGCGTAGCTGGTTGTATTGATTTGGTTGTGAACCCTTATTATAATGGTCGAGGGTTTATATTTATACCCTGGACAGAACATGAATCCTAAGCACTTACGAGCTATCTAAACAAAAGTGGAAAGACAAGGATACGCTAACTCTATCCATAATTGGAGTCCTTGACCATCACGACTCCTTCCCTTTTCAATCAGCTTCCCTTTCCCTTTTCAGCCTTCAAACGAAACAGTTGCCGACCGCTTGGCCATTTGCCGAACAAACGGAAATCAGCCGACCGCATATGCATTTGCCGAATCTCTCTCTCTGCCGCCTGCGGGTCCACCTGTCATATTCCTGACCAAATTCTGGTGTTAACACTGATCTGAGATCAATCTTGGAGAAGTACTTGGCACCTCTCAACTGATCCAGCTAATCATCTATCCTTGGCGGGGGTACTTGTTCTTGATGGTGACGGCATTCGATTACGATAATCGATGCACATCCTCATTGAGCCATCTTTCTTCTTCACGAACAAGACAGAGATCCCCGTGGAGAAGCACTGGGTCGAATGTAGCCTTTATCGAGAGCTCCTTCAACCGCTTCTTGAGCTCATCTAGCTCATCTACTGACATGCGGTAGGGTCGCTTAGCAATGGGACCCGTTCCAGGCATGAGGTCGATGACGAATTCCACATCACGGTCAGGGGGCATTCCTGGTAATTCCTCAGGGAAAACATCAGCATAGTCTCTCACCATGGGCACATCATCTACTGTCTTGGGTTCTGTTTTGGCTTCAAGTTTGGTTGCTAGGGCACATAGGAGGTTGGTTAACTGTTCTGTCTGGGGTAGGCATCTAACAGCTTGGCCACTAGGATGGGTTATCTGTACGTATCTGGGTGAGCAAGATATGACTCCTCGGTGTTTGGTTAACCAATCCATCCCTAGGATAACATCTAGACTGGTGGAGGGTAGCAAGGTGAGGTTGGCTAGAAAGGTAAGACCCTCAATGGTAAGTTTCACTCCCTTACATAGGTGGGTACTCTTGAGTTCTCCTAGGGGTGAGTTGGTAATGATAGGTTCTCTATGGGGAGTAACTGGTATGTTATGCTCTCTAGCGTACTTAGCAGATATGTAAGAACAAGTAGCTCCAGAATCAAAAAGTACGGAAGCTTTTGCACCATGTACCAAAAACATACCGTACACCACGTCTGGGGCAGCCTGAGCATCTTCTGCGGTCAGGTGAGTGAGACAACCTCGCGGGGCAGAAGCACGGTGCTGAGTGTTCTGAGCTCCAGGGGTAGCAGCCTTCTGGGGACAGTTTATGACCTTGTGACCCGGCTGTCCGCAACCATAGCAAGTAGGGCCCATACCGCCCGTTGGGGTTGTCGCGGAGCCCTCCAATTGCTTGTTGTTCGTCGCGGGACGACCAGCGCGAGCGGTTCCCCGCGGGGTGGTTCACCATCGAGTTGCTCGGCGAGGTAGTTGTTGGTGTAGTTACCCCCACCACGACCCGCCCACAGCGCAAAGTTCTGAGTGTTGCGGTAGCGGCCTTGCACAGGGGCCTCTTTGCGGCGCTTCTGAGGGGGGGCGCGAGAGGATCCTTCAGGACGACGCTTCCTCTCTTTCTTGTCACGCAGAGCATCTGCTTCCATGCGATCCTTCTCAATGTCCATGCAACGGTCAATGAGCTCTCTCAGTGTACGGCTCTCACGTACCCGAGAGAGGGCCGCCTTGATGCGGGTACTCGGACCTTCACGGTAGTAGTACATCTTCTCATTCTCATCAAGAAGACACGCGGGTGGGGCATAGCGCAGCACGGTTGGTAAAGCGGTTGGTGTACTCATGAACCCTCTCATTGTGGATCATAGTGACGTTGCGGAACTCCTTCTCCTTGGCCTTCATGGCGCCCTTAGGGATGAAGAAATCGCAGGGTCCTCGTGGGATTCGCAGTAGCTGTCCCACCACGAGCGACCTCCACCTACAAGCTGGTGGGCAGCAATCCCAACGCACTCCTCATCGGTGCGGGTAGTGAGATCAAGCTTCTTCTCGATTTCCTTCACCAATCATCGGCAACCATTGGGTCCGCATTCGACCATCAAAGGTGGGGGGACGCGGCTTCGTAAATCCCTCCGGCTTCCGGCGAAAGTCCTCGGGCGGACCACCATGGCGGCGGTTGGCACCATTGACCCGAGCGGCAAGAAGCCGAGTCCCGCCGCGCCATGACCTCGGCTAGGTTCGGCGGTGGTGGTGGTGGAGCATTGCCGCCTCCACCTCCAGGGGGAACCTCCTGCCCACCTCCTCCACCTGGCACTTCTTCTCCGCCTCCTCCGGGCGCATTCTCAGCTGGAACCTCTTCACCCTCATTGTTGACTGGTGGCGGGGTCACTTCACGATGGTCATCACCACCCAGGTTGAGATTGCGGCCGCGACCACGTCCACGGCCATGACCACGTCCACGGCCACGACCACGTCCACGGGCACCACGTCCCAGGGCTGGCCCGGGGGACGGTGGGCGGCGCTCAAGGCGAGCTGAACGACGGGTTGACATCTGTGACACGGCCATAAGAGTTTAGTACCCATAGTACATTATTATATAGTTCAATAGAATTAATTGATTTCAACAATTTAAGGGAAAAACATATATTCTATCCAACACTCATGCAAAGAAGCAATAAAAACCATAAGAAGCGATAGAATCCGATCACTCATTACATGGGTGGAATAAAAATATTATGACATAGTAATAATAGTGCTGACAGGGTTCGTTCTACGCATGGTAACTCATGGGGGTACATCTTAACTCATACTACTCATGGGGTACATCATGACAACTCACGTCTCACACGACTCATGACTGATGACTACTCAGCTATGATAGAATATGATACTTGACCACGCAGGTCCGACACACTCACACCTACTCCGGTGGTGAACTACCGACGAACGCGCTCGCCGCGTAAACTCTTATCTCCTCGTCCCGGTCTTGCGCAGCGCCCGACGTAGGCGAGAGCCTCGGCGTGCTCATCGCTGGGCTTCACTCCGAGGCCGCGGGACAGTCCTTGAAGTTCGCAGTCGACTCGCCGAGCTTGAACGTCTCCTTCGAGGCCGCACGCACTTGTGTGGGGGCAACGCCGAATTTCTTCGAGCTCCCTGAGTCGCTTCCTGTCAGACATGGCCCAAGCTTCTTCGGTTAACTTGAGCTTCTCGCGGAGAATCTCGTTCATCCTCATAGTGTTGATGAGGTGACCCTGGTTCCTCACGGCCTTAACCTTCTGTTCCTTGAGCTCTCTCTTTAGGGTCAGGTTGTTGTTGCTGAGGGTGTGCATTTGCACCCCATAGCTCCTTGACTGCTCTCGCACACTGGCTAAGGCTGCACTCCTATCCTGGAGGTCCCTCTGTAGCTCTAGGACCTTGCAGTCTAGGTACACATTCCCATTGCCGAGGTCGCCGGTCTTGTCCTCGGAGGTCGGCTATTTCATCCTTGTGTTTGCTAGCTTGGCGGCGGGCGGTCTTGCGGTCTAGCCACCGTCTCTCGCAGCTTGGCATTTTCCTCGATTCCCTTGGCTAGCCACTCCCGGTGATCCCGCAAGAGACCACGGTAGCTACGGTTCCTCTTCTCCAAATTCCTCAATGTACCGATCCTGGTTCACCGGTGGTAACCGAGGCACGAAGACGGGGTCCACCTCATAGCTGGCTCTGGTGAAGGCCTCGATGACTTGTGCTTCAGGGGCAAGCTCAAGGCGGAGGGCCTGAGGGAGTAGGCAAAACTCTGTCGCCTGCAGGTAGAGGTAGTGGTCTCGCAGTGCGCGGCGGAGAGCTTTGTGGGCAACTGCTTGAATCCCTTCTTCACAGGTCTCGTCCACCGACATCTCGAAGGCGATCCACCGAGGGGGATCGGACTTGCAGTACTTCCACACCGGTGACGACGTGGCCCTTAATTCCTCCATCTTCCCCGGCCGTCCCGAGCGGGCGTAATTGATCTCATCAACAGGGACGTCTAGGGTCTTCAGCACCCGGTAGAGGGTTAGGGAGAAACCACCAGGCATCTTCCCCATGTAGGTCAGCTTGAGGGTGGGGTAGGTTGGTAAAGGCCCGACTGGAGGGTTTTCTAGGCTTGTCATCTGCAGGTTTCAAGGGAATTTTGGTCAGCAAGTCAGATATAAAGATAAGCCATGCATAAAAGAGATGCAATGGTTGGTGATATAACCGAAAGAAGGTCTGGCTCTTATACTAGTCGTCCAATCCTAAGGGTCTCGTCCTAGGGTCAAGCATGGGAGCTGATACCAACTGAAACATCCTCAAATTCCGCGATGGGAATTTCACAGATTCGAGGGTAACACGACAGATTAAATCCATCACATTACATAGTTCAGCTGATATCATTCCATACATCGTCTCCGGAATAGTAAAATAGTACGAGATTACAATAATTTATTACATCGCCGCAACGGCGGAATCAACTGAAAAGTAAACATCCGGAACAGCTGAAGGTAGAAGCGGAAGCATCAACACGATCTCCGAACACTTGAGCGTAGGAACGACACCCACTAATCCTCATAGCTATCATCATCATAGTCGTACTCGTCCTCACCACCTGTTTATCCAAAGTATCAGTACGAATTGTACTGGCCACATTCCCACCCTATGCTTATTTGTGGAATTGGATGCAATAAAAGTAAATACAGGGTATAACAAGGGAACCTATAAAGCCAGGGTTTCCTATGCATAGTAACCAAGTTTAATATATATAGTTGGTCAAATTTTTACCCATTCCCAAAACCATCCTCCAACCCAACCATACCACACACCTCATACCACACACCCCTTCCACGCCACGCGTGGTCGACATGAACGACTCCCTCTCGTCATGCCTCAGCCCCACAACCTCCCAAGGTTCACGCCGGAATCAATCCCAACCACACGCACTCATCCGTAAAGATAGAAGACTCCTCTCCTAGTCCAGCAAGCATCACACGGACTTGGTCCATAGCCGACAAGTCGGCATATGTATCGATCGATCAACCATACACTCGCAGAGGTTTCACTAGTCCACAAGATAGCCATCATCGATGCCGATCATCATCTAGGCAGATACCGATCGCCATAAGCCTAGAACGAATACCATCCCGCCACTCGGCCCCGCCGAGACCGTGAGACATAGTACGAGGCCAAAGGGGTCACTATGTTGGTTAAGGAGGGTGTGAGCACTCTCGGCCCGTACCTCCCGACACATTCCGCTTACTTCCAACAGTAATGGCATTCGTCCTACCAGATGGTTAGACCGTCTCCCCTCCCATTGGAGAGCGAGTGGAAAGCAAGGCATCCAATGATCCGGTTACTAGCCCTCAAGTCCTTAGGTATTGGCCGAACAAATGATATCTCCCCTGTATGGGCTAATCTTTACCGTGCTTTGCGCCACGGCACCCCCTTTCCAAGGCTCCACCCCAAGGAGCTCACACCAAGGACACCTCAATCCAAACCAGCTTACCCGCCACAGGTACTCACAAAACGGGATACCTGGCCGTATCCCCTCGGCAAGACTCGCTCAAAGCTCGTCGTGATCCCCTGTTCACCGACTCAACCCTCACCACTCACCCAAGACTCACGCAAAGACGCTCTCCATGATCCAACCATAATATCCCCCAAATAATCTCCGTGTCCACCACGCCTCACATCACGATATAAAGCGTAGTAGAAGTAACACGAGAGCAAAAGGTAGTAAGCGCAAGTCTAGCCTAACAGTGGTAGCAGGGTGATAGTTGAATCAAGGCAGGGCCGAACAAGTATAAACAAGTATAAACGCTGCCCTATGCCTTGACATGACCACTGGAGGTTCGCTTTTTTTCATAAAACCATGATGGAATAAAGGAAAGACCTTGATCATGTGCTTGAGAAGCTCGCTTCTCCCATCATAGAATCTTAACCCCTCCATAAAAAGGACATGTCAAGCTTTGAGGAGCCCTCATCAGTCGAATCCCTACCCTTGCCATCCTTAGATTCGTCTGTTGAGCCCTCACTCGAACCACGAACATCGAAGGAAGGAATGCTACATCCTTCAAAGTTCGCTATCAAAAATTCGAGGATTATGGCAGAACCATGATCATTTCTTGGCATGAGAATATGACATTTCTTTCTAAGGAAGTTTCCTCTAATGTGGAACATTCAAAATAATGGTTGTTGGAAGTGAAACGTTCTTCTGAAGCAATTCAGATTCTTTCACTTTCCACGACTATATTTTGTTAGATGGGACACTCATAGAATCCCTACATAACCTCACAAATCGGGACAATTATCATGTCATAATTCCCTATGGAAACCCTTTTGGGCAAAATGCCACTAGTCCCGACCGACAAACTCTTCAAGAGTTCGTCAGGGCTCATCTTTGAGTATTGTGAGATTGCTAGGGCCGTGCCAATCGAAATTCATGAAACCAAGGTTTACATAGAATTTTACATCTATGCCATCCTCAATTTTGAACTTCTCATAGGCCACCCTCTTGAAAATTTAGTTCAAAAAAAGGGCCATCTTAAGGGAGCCTAGATGAGAAGTTTGAAAGTTCTGCTTTTGCCAGCCCTATCGCTTGCCCTAAAAAGGCCCATAGGCAAAGCAAAGCTACTTGTTCGAGCTGGTGAAGTTTACATCCCCGTTCGTTCCACCTGAGATATCTTTTCATCCTTATGAAATGGAATGTCCACCTTCATCCTTGCTCGAACAAGAGACATGTCCCTCTGGCCATGAAAACATTACTCTCGATGATGGACAAGATTCAATGTTCATCCTCCTTGATATATCTTTTGAGAACAAAAAAACTTCCATGCCATGGACATGCCCGAATTAACAACTCTAAGAGATCAAGCAAGGGCCCCCTAAATGAGCATGTTGCAAACTTTCATGTTTTGAGCTCAATTTTAGGGTCTCTAGAGCTTGTTTCACTTCGAACCACCTACTTCTACGAGGGTCGCAACCATCTCTTGATTCTAGTTGTCAAACTTTTTGAGAGAATGGTTGTGATGCTTATGTTTATCATAAACATTGCAAATCCCGTAGTAGCATGGTGGCGTGAACCTTGCAGCTTGAACAATATTGCCAAACATTTGGTGGTGTCGACGGGGACTACACTACCATTGATAGCTGCAAGATGAAGTTCACACGGTCAAGCTTAAGACCATAACTTAAGCACTTTGCCAGAGATACCCCAAATTATCCTAAAAAACAAAAAAATATATTAATATTCTTATTATTTTATTGTAAAAAACAACTTCTTTCTTTAATAAAAGCAAGGACATGTTGTTAAGTTAGTATGCACCTTTGGGTATGTTGCTAACCATTCGGAAAGATTAAGAAGAACACGGGTCATATGATGCTTAACAACAAGGAGTGACATCAAATACAAATCTTGATGCTCTCGGGTGATGGAACACACCCAAGAGGAGACGCGACTCTACACTTGACTTCTACACAAAAGTTCAAGTGTGGGGAGGACATTGAGAAGCTCAAGTTCCATACACACCAAGCGGTCATCCAAAAAAAGGAGAAAATAATGAAGAAAGGATGACGTCGCTTTGCCTTGCTGAAAAAAAGAGAGAAGATCGAAAAAAAGAATGAAAAAAGAAGAGAAAATATTGACGAAAAAAAAGAGATGATAAGTATAAAAAAATATATATAGAAAAATATGAAAGAAAAGAAAAGAGAGAGAAAAGGAGGTGTCTCCTCCTTAGTCCTCTCCGATCACCAAGGACAATACACGCTCCGCGTGTGTGACCTAGCCTTGGTAATTGCCTGAGTTGGAACCCAAGCCACCGCTGTAGCATCTTCAAGGCTCAATCCACATATGTTGCCGGTAAGAACACTCAGGTAAGCAAAATGTAATAAATGTTCACAACTCCTATGCTCATATCTTCTCTCCATAGGATCATTAATTCCATACTTCAACTGTTTATGACACATGCTCTGGTTTGGGTGCATTTACATGGACGCATGTGGTACATCCATAGGTCTTTTAAATTAAGCATGGTGCTTAGGTTAAAATGACCTTCTTTAATCAATTTTAGACATGGTGTTTAACTTTGGTTAATGAACTTGAGTTGTTGGCATAAACAATAGAAGTAATTTGTGATAGAGATAGACCAAGACCGGTTTTACTTTGCAATCCTTAGTCTTGGTTGAGTTCCAATAAAAAGTTGGTGAACAATTTTTTTTAATCATAATAAATTTAGGCTCTCTGAATTTTGAACTGGGAGAGCCCATGCTTGTTTTCTTTTTCTTTTTGGTTTTGTTTCTTTGCAAATAAAAATAGGTACAAGAATAAGTGTGGGGGAGATCTCTCAAACATAATGAACACACATCCAAGATCTCCCGCCAACACAGTGCACAACTATCCAATGATCCATCATGCAGAAGGACAAGGCGAATGATTTTCAATAGCTCCTTCATCATCAACGATGGTTTGTGCAGCTCAACCCTCACTTCTCTCAAGTTTTGAAATTTAAAACTGATTAAATTAAAAAGAAAAAAACTCTTGACACACCATCTCCATGCTATCCTTGGATAAAATCCGCATACTCTTTATTCCTTGCTAATATTCCTATAACTTGTGAACAACTATCACAGGGACCCCATGTTATCTAAGTAATTGGAGTATGTGATATAGCTGGATGATTTGAACCTTGCTCTTTTTATGAAGAACTTGGGATTTATTTTACAAAAAATAAAATGCAATAGCATGCTCCTCAATGATAAAGAATTTCCTACCAAGGCCATATGACATGATTCAATTCTACAAAACCCTTTGTCATATGCTACTTGTCTAATCATTGAGTTGGGTCAAATTGTTTGTGACCTATGTGAGATTATGGTCATGCACCCATGACTGAGATTCACTTGCACCCACAAATAAAAATACCGACTCTTACACTAAGAGTCGCGCACAACATGCACCCCCTTCGTCCACCAAAAATGCCAACTCTTACACTGAGAGTTACGCAACCTACCACCAAATAAAAACGCTGACTCTCACCCTAAGAGACGCGCATTCATTATTCACCAAATAAAAATGCCAACTCTTACCCTAAGAGTAGCGCACTTGACATCCACTATATAAATACTCTATGCATTCCATCATGACATCTCTCTACCCAAAATCTTTCATTTGCCAACAGAGAGTATGGGCTATGTTAAAAAAAAGAGAAGAAAAAAACCATGCCAAGGGACATAAGAAAAAAAAGAGAGGACAAAAGTCCAACCAATAAATGGGAAATATCAAATCCCCATTCAAAAAAGAGAAGAAAAAAAGAGAGTTCTCTTTTGAAAGCCCATACTCTCCTAAAAAGAAACATCCATCCACCAATAAAGAGAGAGTCATGATGCATAGAGTATCCAAAAATATTTAGAATAGGAACCATCCTCATTTCCACACACTTGCACATCTCAATCAAAGTGTATGACTTGTATCTCCGTGTGGTTCGGTTTTTGGCTTGACATTATATGTGATGCAAGTAGGCCCACTTTCATACCTACCCCAAAACTCCACTCGAAGCTTTAGAGATAGGTTATAAAAAGGGCATATTTGAAATACCTTGGTGAGGAACCACACATATATGAGTGACTTGAGAGTATCATTTAAGGAGCTAAGCTATGTTTTACATTTTCAAAATCATATGAAAACCCAAGTTTCTAAGGTAACTGTTGCAAGGGGATTTGAATCCATGCCGTTCCATTATTCAATTACCCAAGATACTATGGTAGACACTCAAAAGTTCACAAGTGCAGGTGAAGCTTGGAATATCTTGTATGTAGATTATACATCAAAAGGAGATGACCCATCTTAGTCCTAAACTTTACTCGAGGACGAGCAAAGGCTAAGTGTGGGGGGCTTGTTGGCGGTCCTTATCTCACATTTTATACCTCCAATAAGAATATAAAACTAATGCTAAACTTAGTGAATAGGGTTTTATACTAATGATTTCCACAAGTTTTGGTGTTTCACTTATTTTTCAGGACAAACATGAAAACATACCTAAAGCGGATCCAAAGTGGGGAAAATAACAAGATAAACAAGAAGTCATTTTGGACTAAAAGCAAAACAAGAATAAGCCTAATAAAGACTGGGCTAACCTACCAGAGTGCCTGGGCTCCAAACATGGGAAACAGATGTCCAACATGAACCCAAGAAGCGGAGGCCCAAAACCCAGACCAATTACATATTGGGCTGGGAGAGCAGCCCGAGTAAATCGTGCATAACTCAACCATCTGGACTCCAAATTGGGCAATACAACAGGCCACGCGAAGCTATCGACGAGATGCATCCACCCACCAAAATTCAGCCCATTTGGCACCATTACCAGGAAAGCCAAAGGAGGTTTAGAATAAGACTTAATTTGGAAATCTAGGAATAATTTACACATGTGATAATTGAGACACACTATTGATCTTTTGCTCAAATAGGCTTACCCTGTCTTTTGTATACTTGTGAATATCTTATTACATGGTGGTGTATGTCTAGTTTTGTTCGTCCGACAAACTACGTTGAGGATCCAGAGGAAATAATTAGAAAAGGCAGAGCCAAGCTCAGGAAGAAGAAATCCCCAACCACCTTGTCAGAAGAAGACCAGCCAAGAAGGAGTTTGACGCCGTGTTCGAAGCCATGGCCAACAAGACTCTCCACGAATTCTCCGCTCCAACCACTGCCAACATCAGGACTGGACCAAGAGTCGATGTGGGAGATGAAGGATTCGAGCTCAAGCCAGCTTTGATCAACATGGTGCAAGCCAACTAGTTTTCTGGGAAAGCACATGAAGATGCAAGTGCCCATCTCCAACACTTCCTGGAGATCTGCAGCACCTTCACCATCAAAGGAGTTGAAAGAGATGCCATACTACTCCGCCTTTTCCCATTCTCACTCTTGGGAAGGGCCAAACAATGGTTCTACACCAACAGAGATAAAAACACTACATGGGATATCTGCTCCACTGCTTTCCTAGCAAAGTTCTTTCCTGTAGGCAAAACTAATGCCCTACGTGCAAAGATCTCAACTTTCTAGCAACAGTACGATGAATCTGTCCCTGAGGCATGGCAACACTTTCAAGATTACATATCTGAATGCCCTCACCATGGGATGGAGGATTGGTTACTCATGCAGACATTCTGTCATGGGCTCACCACTAGAGCTCGTGAGAATATAGATGCAGCCGCTATAGGATCGTTCTTGTCACTCACTATTCGTGAAGCCACCACTCTTGTTGAGAAGATAGCTTCGAACCAGGGATGGAGCAAAGAACGCACTCAACCATGCAAGAGAGGAGGAATGCATCGAGTCAAAGAGGTGGACATGCAATCTGCTAAGATGGACCCGCTCATGAAGAAGCTCGATGAACATGATCAACAGAAGAAGGAAGTCATGCACGTTGTTGACGGTAGACATACCCTAAAATTGCACATCAAAACACCATCAACAGTCTTGGAAACAGACGAAGAATAACATGATATAGACATATTTTTATCAATAAATAGTTCCACTTGTACTCTTAGTATTTGGATGCAGGAATAATGAATTTGGAAGAAATTGAGCCTCTGGACCCACAAAAGTGGGGTCGGCCGACCCCACCATGGGGACGTCCAGGGCCTGGTGATGTGGCACGATCCATGTGAAGCTTCCCCAAATCATTTTCCACCCTCAGATCACAGTTGTGTTTCCTCTCAAGGGTGAAAGATGAAGAGCACACGGATTCATGGGCCCACATGAAAGAACTGAAGCAAACCAACACGTGACATGTGACATGACAAGTGGGGACAGCAAATGAAGCAAGGTGGTGGGTCCACCCTGTCATAAGTGGATCGGCCGACCCCCCTATGGTGGGACCTACCCAGCCACTTCACCGACCTCAGCATTCCTTCCAGAAGAGTGGGACATGGCCCACATGTCAGTGAGGGGGTCGGCCGACCCCCTCAGTGAGCCCAGCTATGTCGGTTGCCTCCCTACCGATTCAAGCAGGCTATCCACGTGACACTTTGCCAATGACGTTCATCTAAGGCGGTTCCCAAGGTCGGTTTGATCCAAGGGCAAAGGAGGAATGTCACACGGATCGCTGACGTGGCACTGGAGTAGCCCTCACTCTACCTCTCCTATAAATAGAGCTAGCATCCACCCTTCCAAGACATGATTCAAAGGATGAATTCAAGGATCCAAGCATAGTCCACTTAGTTGTAGTAGTCTAGTGTGGGAGTTAGAGTTGAGTTAAGCGAAGCTCGGGGTCTTCGAAGTCGTCTTCTGGAGAGTCTGGTATTCCTCTTGTACCTTCCCCTTTGTAAGACTTCCTTTATTTAATATATTATTCTTCTTTTACTTTGTTGAGTATTTACTTAGTGCAATATTATTCTTGCAATAGTGTTGTAGTGTTCTAGCTTAGTCTTTTAGTAGTTACACACTAGATTATGATCCTGTGATCACTCCTTGGCTGTTATCAACGGCTGTAACAAGGTGCTCTAGTTGGGTCGTATACTCAGTTAGGGTAGTGAGAGTTAGTGTAAGCATGGTGCTTAGGCTAAACCTCACCATTGGAGGTTGCTAGTCCGGACAGAACTATTGTGGGTGCACTGGCGGGAGGTGACAGATCCTGCTCGGCAATAGGATTCCCACCACGTACGGGCTAGTTCTTAAAAGGCAGGGCGTACATAAGTTTGTATCCGCTTGAGTAGGGGTTCTGTCTCCTGCTTTCTCGTTTACTCCCAGCAGCCAAGTAGTAAGGTAGCAATCCTAGTGTGTCTCCACTATCTGATTAGATTAGAACACGAAAGTAGAATTAGAACCATAGGAGTCCTTAACTCACTCGTTGTCCTTCCACCTAGCTACACTACACTAGTTATCTTTTAGTTATCCTAGAATCATCATCATCCTTCTATCCCTTTCGTTATCTCCTCCTTTACACTAGTTGCCACTAGATTGAGACAGGGATCTCCTTCCTATTATTCTTTCTAGCTACCGCTTTCCCTTGGGATAAATATAAATATGATACCTTGGAATACTCCCAAGTGAAGTGCTACTGTGGTACATTCTGTGCCTCTGAATTACCCCTCAGGAATTTCTGACACCGTCACCAATCTCTGGTGGGTGCATTAAGATTTGCAAACAAGCATTTCTGGCATCGTTGCCGGGGAGAGCATAGCCTAGAAATTTTAATTGGATCGAATCCGAAAAACTATCTTCAATTTAGTATCAATTAGTTGTAGGGGGTTTACCCCTTGCCTTTACTTCTCTATATTGTGAAGCTAGGCAGTGCATGAGTGAGTTTCAATTCAAGGCAACTACATCTGGAATTCCTGAGACATCCCAAAGGAGACCCAGACGTCATCTAGTATCCTTTCGGAGAGTCAGCTCACACTTGGATTCACTCATGAAAGGAGGCTCAGCGCCAACGTTCAAATAGTCAATGGCCGCCTCAATCTCTGACTACTCAAATCCCTCGGTCGCTCATATAACGAGAGGACCAAGAGTGGAGGTAGGAGAAGTCGATTTTGAGATCAAGCCATCACTAATCTCAATGGTGCAAGCCAGTACATTCTGTTGGAAGCCACACGAGGATGCAAATGCGCATCTCTAGCACTTTCTGGAGGTGTGTGGCACCATTGCCATCAAAGGAGTCACAACAGACGCCATCCGTCTTCACTTATTCCCATTCACTTTGCTTAGGAAGGCGAAGCAATGGTTCTATGCTCAGCCTGAAGATGTCAACACCTGGAGAAAGTGTGCCAGCGCATTTCTCAAGAAATTCTTCCCAATGGGCAAGACATCCGCTCTAAGGGTCAAGATTTTGAGCTTCCAACAACAGGCAGATGAGACTATTCCTGAAGCATGGGAACATCTCCAGGAGTAAATTCAAGAATGTCCACATCATGGAATTAAGGAATGGCTCCTGATTCAAGGTTTCTACCATGGATTAACTCCAGCAGCCCACAGCCACCTTGATGCCGCTGCAAGAGGAGCGTTCACCTCTCTCAATGTCATGCAAGCCAAGAATCTCATAGAGAACATAGTGAAAAATCAAGGAGGGAGTGAAGAACGTCCTCAACCTAAGAAGAGAGGCATGAACACCATTGAAGAGGTGAATGCCATCTCTCAAAAGATGGAGCTCTTGATGAAGAAAATGGACGAACGAGCCAAATTCAAGAAAGATTGAGAGGCCATCCAACAATACGCCTTTGCACGTGATCAAAGGTGCAAGGTGCAAAATGCAAGCCACGAAGTCGTCTACGCCATCGACAATCCACAACCTCAGTAGGGAGGAACGACTTCGCGCTTCAAAGGCCAAGGTAACACTAGTCTATACTATAATGCAAATCTTCTAAAAGAGTAGGAAGTCTGAATCTCACCTCTACCCCACCTGCTCACAGACTGAGACACACCCCTACACCTGCGCCTCTGCCCGCCTTCCCACCCCGCAGCAGCGAAGCCACGGTTCGATCCCCTATTCCTCCTTTTTCTTTTTTTTTCCAGAAAAAATTTTTTCCTTCCTTGCGCCACCCCTACCTCCAACACTCCCCGTCCCGATCCGCATCTCACTCCATCAGGATCACGGCCACGGCCGCCGCCAGGATCCATCGTCCTCCCAATGGAGAACCAGGTCCCGGATCCGTACTCAGCGTCCCGATCCATGGCCAGCCGCGAAACAAGGAGATTGGGAGGATCCATGGTAAGGCGGCTCGCCGCTGGTCTCGAACACCGGCGGCCGGCGGCGCACTCGACACACACGGGATATCATGCGGCGTGAGGTGGCCGGTGGAGATTGGCAGCCGGCGTATGGTGTCGATCGTCAGGTGGGCGGGCGTTAGTGATCGACGGGCGGCGGCCAGTGGAGATACGCAGCCGGCGTCTGCAGGTGGGGATCGGCACGGTGTCGGTGTAGATCAGGGTGTCGGTTTCCCGATGCACGCGACATCCTTCACCCTGCCGTCAACGGCGGCCGACCAGGCCAATCTCCATCCCTAGCTTGGTCATCACGTCACACGCCACCACACGTCCGGGAGATCGCTCAGTTTGGAGACTCATCCCCAGATCCAGGTCTGTTCAGTTCACAGCTATGCACACATGTGAATTCATAAGTTCTTAATTTGGCCGTTATGTTTGCCGTCGTCGTCCAAACCCGTTACTCATCTACGAACGTGCCTGGTTGGGCGTGTCCTGTCATGGCTGATCTACGAACGTCCCTACCATGGACTGATGTTGCTGATCTACATGCGTGCCTGTCTGTTTCACTAAATTTGTCTATTGACGGCCCGATGCTGCTGCTACCTGGTTTCCTGCTGATGGCTTGTTCAGTTCAACATTATTAAGAATGATTATCTTCCAATTCAAGTTCAACATTATGACTGGTGCTATTTTTGGTACATGTGTTCTGTGTATTTGGTTTCTTGCTCTGCTGCTAATTCTCTCTCTTCAACTAGGTACTTGAAAAGCAACCTGGAAATCTTGAGAAGGATGTGGAGAGGAGGTTCAGCTATGACTTAAGTAGAAGACATCAAGAACCAGTACTTGGAGGACCTTAATACTCAACCAAGGGGCTGAGAGTTAGGATTTACTTAGCCTTATATATGATTTTTTTTATAAAAGGTATGTATTTTATTTTTATGCTACAATATGCCTTCTGCATGATTTTTTTTTTTTTTGCTGTTCAGAAACATGTGAATCATGTTTTTTCGATTCTGATTCATGCCTTGCCTTTGGCCCATGTCTGGCAATACAGATATTCATGTGTTTCTTTCAATGGAGCACACATGGAGCAGTGATTTGATTGGTCGGATTGTACCCTTATAAATAGAGGGTAACTATCATAACGTAAAAATTGACAAGAATTCTTATATAACTGGTTGACAGCACCAAATTTTTCTAGAGGAACTGGTTCCTATATGGTTGCTGAATTTTAGTTATAGCAGTGTCTTATGCTATGGTTATTCATGTACAAGAACCTACCAAACCAGGCAGTGATGCAAAGGGATTATAGTGTTTTTAGATTTCAAATTCTGAGGATTCAAATATAAAGCAGAAAGGTATGAGAGAACCTATGGTTTTTTTTCTTCTGAATTTCTCTTTCAAAAAATAAAAAAGAGGAAGTAATGCATGCTTGTTGTAGCACCAGCTATAAAGTGATGAATAAAAAGCGCATTACTCTTTTTGTAATGTTTACTGATTTGCAGCATGTTCTGTACATGGTTTACTGGCATTGAAGTAGCAGTCAAAAAAGACTTGCAGCATGTTCTGGAGTTCCGAAATGAAATTCAGTTTAAAGCAAAGCTTCAACACAGAAATCTCGTGGTTGCTTGGTTGTTGTATCCAAGGAGATCAAGAAAAGATACTTGTCTATGAATATATGCATTCACGGTTATTATTGTTCGTAGGGATTTGAAAGCAAGTAACATTCTCTTGGATAGGGGTATGATTCCAAAAGTTTCTGATTTTGGAATTGCAAGAGTATTCTGCTCAAATATGACAGAATCAAATACCACCAGAATCGTTGGTACACAGTAAGTATAAAAGACATGTGGATTTTAAGTTTATATCAAAAAACGCAATTGTACACTTCTCTAATGAGAATAGCAGTCCATTACACAGACTTTTTTTTTAGACCAAAGACCGATTGGCCCTGCTTTGATTGAAAGCAAATTTTGTTCTGCTGGGGTTACCAGCTTACAAGGTTTGTTTCATAGCACAGCGGCCTCTACGAGATAAAAGTGCCAGATAACAACTCCAGAATATTACAACTTTGGTTACCAAAACTACCTAGCACGAAGATACTTCTACCCCTCTTATGAAACTACTCCACTCCAGGAAAACACTACAAATCATCCAAGTTGTCGACGTCTCCAGTCTTCTGTCTTCAGATCATGATCTTGGGGCGCTTGATTCCAAACATGTTGATAGCCTTGTCATCGTCTTCTTCACCCAGTCCTTTTCCTCCTCCCGTAGAAGGGCGCTCCATTTCTGCATTAGAGTGACCGCACGGTATATAACCGAATCAGCACCTGCTATTACTCTATTGTTAAAAACAAGATCATTTCGTAACAACCAAAGACTCCAACAAACACTAGCAAGCAAATACATCATCATGGGCTTTGGAAAATGTCCTCTGCCCCGACTCAGATCAAAAAACATGGATAAATTGACTGGGGTAAACGACCATCCCAGAGCTTCTTTCATAGTCCACCAACAGTAATTCGCCAAAGCACATTCAAACATAATATGTTGTGATGTCTCTACCTCCCCACACATTTTGCACTCTATGTCTCCTGGCCAGTTTCTTTTCACCAGTTGTTCTGCTGATTTGATGCAGTCTGAATACACCGACCAAAGAAAGAATCTAATCTTCAGTGGAACCTTAGCCTTCTAGATCCCCATTATCTCCTTATTCTGCATACCTGTATGTGTCAGTTCTCTGTACAAGGAGGCAGTTGTGAATTGCCCTTTTTTCTCTAAAGACCACCTGACAGTATCCTGTTCCCCTGATAGCTGGACTTCATCAAGTAACTCTATCAATTCCTGCCACTCCTCTATTTCTGGTACTCCAAAAGATCTTCTAAAGGTAAGTCTTATTTCATCAGCTCCCAAAACTTCATTTACTGTACCTGTTTGCTCATTGCTTATGTCATATAGTCTCTTATACACTATACTGAAAGGACATTCACCCACCAAACATCTAGCTAGAATCTGGCTTTTTTGCCATTACCTACAATGTAAATCAACCCCCTGGAACAACAGTCTTTCACCTCATGTAACCCACTCCAGAACTGGGAAGTTGAAATTCCCTAGTTTGGTTTTGGCTAATTGATGAAACCTAGGACTAACCTTGTTTATCTAAGTGGTTGATTTAGAGAAAGGTTGTCCACATGATGAGCTTAATACATATGAAGCATGACACGTGTCATGTGATCAAAGATGAAGATCAAGACGATGCTTGGCTCCATGGACCGGTGTTGAAGGTGAAGGGCTAGTCGAGGCTTCGGAGTGAAGGACCATGCGATGGTGAAGCTCGGGCAAGGCTAGGCGCCGATGGACCGATGCACGGTGAAGGGCAAGTGAAGTCAAGATCGATGGATCGAGACGGTCACATGATGGTGTGAAGTGTTCATATCATTTGGAGGAACAAAATGGGCTCAAGGCAAAGGTATAACCGTTAGGGCTATTTTGTTTTGCACTCAAGACACCATAGAGGGTGTGAGTGGTTTAGGATCGATAGCCGCACTATTAAGAGGGGAAGTCTTATCGGCTATTCGACGCACGGGTGCCACTAGGTGAATTCATGAAGTGCATTGCATGTAGGGCCTAGTGAGCTAACCTAACCTTTGGGAAATGATTGTGAAAAAGCTAACACACAAGCACATGGAGATGTACACTTGGTGGTGTTGGCACATTTACAAAGGTGGCATTTGGGCGCGCTGTGGTTTGCAGGGTAGAGATGGGTTTGGGTCCCTCTCTTCGGGAAAAATGGATGCATATTTTCTATTGCGCCGGATGCAAAATTTGGTTGAAATCATGCTATCTCTGTTGATCAAGTTGGTATACTTGTTGGATAGCATGTTGGAGAACTTGGATCGACGGCACGGCGAAAGCCAGCTCTGCAGGAGGCGCCGGACGCGCCTTAGGGCGCGCCGACGCGTCCGGCGCATCGTGGCATGGCGCGAGGTGGCCGGGCCGGGCGCAGACCGTCGGACGCGGCGGCGGACGCGTCCGGCGGGCGGCGGACGCTGACCGTTCCTGTCTCGGGCGTTACGGCCAGGTGCTCGGCCGGACGCGCGGCGGACGCGGCCGCCGACGCGTCCGGCGTGGTCTCGCGAGGGCTCGAGGTTGAGCTGACGCGCTACGACGCACGCTGGGACTCGGGCGGTTCACTGTTCATCGTCCGGTGCTCGGTGGATTCGAACGGAGAAGTTGCAACGGTCGGGTGACGTGGCGCGCGAAGAGCGCCCGGACGCGTCCGGCGAGCGGCGCGGACGGACGCGTCCGGCGTGTGTTATGGAGTCAGCCCGAGGGGCAACGGCTAGTTTGAAGAGTTTGGGCTATAAATAGATGGGAGGCCGGGCTTGGCTCCCTCTCTTGGCTCTCTCAACTCATTCATTCATCCTTTGAGCTGAAGAAACACTCTCCCTCTCATCTCTCTTGCTTGATTGTGAATCCAAAGTGAGATTGAGAGATCACCTAGTGCATTGCATTGCTTGAGGGCATCTAGTGGCACTTGTGGGTGGTTTAGCCGGTGGATTTCTTGTTACTCTTGGAGAGTACCGCTCCTAGCCGGCTTGGAGATTGTTGGAGGCGTTGGCAAGAGAAGGTGATTGTTCTTGGCCACCTCCGGTTGATTGTGAGAGGTTTGAGCTCACCTCGTGGGGATCACGAAGAGCATCCTAGTGGATTGCGCGTGTCGTTGAGTACCTCGCTTGAGAGTGGTGTCTTGCGGTGCCTTGCGGGCGAGCCTTGAGGGCTAGTGACTTGAGGGTCACACCGAGGAACCATCTAGGTGTTGGTCGACACAACGGGTGACGTAGCTTGGCGGTGCCCAAGTGAACATCCGGGATAAATCATTGTGTTCATCTTGTCTCCCGGTGATTGGTCATCATCCTTTGTGTGTTGCCGATTGTGATTGATTGTTCATCTCCTTGGTGATTGGCAACCTCGACTCGACACGTCGGTATAACAAGCTCCTACCCTCTCTTGCATTTCTTTTGATTACATTCTTGCAAAGTAGAATTGCTTGCGTGGTCGGTCGGGAACCACATCTTGTGTAAACTAAATCCCGTGGGTAGAATTGCTTGTGTGGTCGGTCGGGAACCACTCTTTGTGTAGATTAAATCCCGTGGGTAGAACTCTTGATCACTAGCGGTAGCTATTGTGTGTGCTAGTGATCACCTACTAGAATTGTTTGGATAGGAGGCTTGCAACATCTAGTAGGCTAAGCGTAACTTGCTTTCCGCCGTTTGTTTATCTAACGAAGTTTGCTTAGTGAGTTTGTAGAAATTTTTATAGGCTATTCACCCCCCCTCTAGCCATCTAGGACCTTACAAGTGGTATCGGAGCCGAGGTCACCGTTTTAGTGCAAGGCTTAACATCCTACGGTGTTAAGATGGCTCAAATTGTGTTCAACCATGTTGGGGGAAAACCGCCTATGTTTGATGGAGTTAGTTCCTTTGATCATTGGAAGAGAAAGATGATCATGTATCTTGGTTCAATACAAGAGAGTCTTGCAAGTTACATTGCATGACTATGCTATTCTTGATAATGATCATCTCACCGATGAAGATAAAGCCAACATCACATGCAATAGAATGGCTCTCAACACCCTATACAATGGCATTGATACAAAGGTGTTTGAGGGAATCAAGGATTTGGAGCTTGCAAGTGAAGTGTGGACTAGGTTGGGTGAGACCTATGAGGGCACCAAGGTTGTGAAGAGTGCCAAGCTATATGGACTCAAGAGTGAGTTCGAGAACTTCAAGAAGAAGGAGGATGAAACAATCATTGAAATGTTTCATCGTCTACAAGTGATTGTGAATGATCTCAAGAGTTTGGGGCACAAGACAAAAGATGAAGACTTTTGTCACAAGTTCTTGATTTGCTTGCCGAAGAGCTTCAAGATGTTGAAGCTAATGCTACAAAGAGATGGGCTTGAAAATAAGAAGCCAAATGATTTGCTTGGTGAAGTCTTGACATATGACAAATTTGATCAAGATGATGAGAAGGTGGAAGAGGAGAAGAAGAAGAAGACCGTGGCATTCCAAGCCACATCCTCCAAGGGCAAAGCACCAATCTTTGAAGAAGAAGAAACCAATGAGGAAGATGGTGACTTTGAGATTGATGATGAGGCACTTGCTCTTGTGGTGAAGAAGATGGGACACATGTTCATCAAGAGAAGAGGCTTCAAGAGAAACAACTTCAAGAAGCAAGAGCAACCAAGAAAGTGCTTCAATTGTGATAGCACCGAGTATCTACAAGCCGAATGCCCATATGAGAAGAAGAAGAACTACAACAAGGGCAAGTTTGAGAAGAAGAAGCATGAGGCCAAGATGACACTCAAGAAGGGCAAGAATGGTGCATTTGTGGTCACTTGGGAAAGTGACAATGATGATGAAGATGAAGATTCAAGCAACAAGGCTATGGCTTCCATCGCCATCAACAAGAAGTCTTCATTATTCTCTACATCACCATCATGCTTCATGGCCAAGGAAACAAAGGTACAATATGATGATAGTGATGATGATAGTGAGATGGAATATGCTCACGATGTTGATAATGTTGATGATGATGATGAACCGACTAAGGATCAATTATATGACTTGATGCAAGAAACTAGAGATATAGCTATTGCCAAGGAGAAGGAGTGCAAGAAGCTTTCAATGAAAGTAGAAATACTTGAGAAAGCCCTAGGTGAGCTTATGACCACTCATGAGTGTCTAGTGGTAGACCATGAGAAACTTGGTGATGCTCATTCTAAGCTTGAAAAGGCTCACTCACTTCTACTTGAGCAACAAGCAAAGAAAGTGGTGGTTGCATCATGTGATATAGGCCTTACTTGTGACATCATTGATGAGTCATTTTATCAACCTATCATCATGACAAATGCTAACCCTTCTTGTAGCACATCATCCACCACCACCACCGACTCTATCTCCACTACTAGTGATGGCTTCACTTGTGATGCTACACTAATGGTAGAGAATGAGACCCTCAAGAAGGAGGTGGATGAGCTCACTCATGCCTTAGGCAAAGCCTATGGTGGTGAGGCCCGCTTGCTAAAGTGCTTGGGTAGCCAAAGGTTCTCTCTTAACAAAGAGGGATTGGGCTATACCCCCAAGAAGGGCAAGTCGGCCTTTGCAACTCTAAAGCCTAGCTTTGTGAAGAGCAATGGTCGGTTTTGCTATAGATGCAAGCAAGTTGGGCACCTAGAGCAAAATTGCAACAAGAAGCAACAAAACAAGAAACTTGACAATGCTATATCTTTTGATTCTTGTTATGTGCTTACCAAGGGCGTGAAAGGTGTGCAAGCTAAGTTTGTTGGTACACCCATTGTTGGCCCAAAGAAGAAGGCAATTTGGGTACCAAAGAGCTTAGTCACTAACCTACAAGGACCCAAGCAAAAATGGGTACCTAAGCTTCATTGATTTGCTTGTAGGTGAATTATAAAGCCGGAGGAAGGCATTGGATTATTGATAGTGGGTGTTCTCAACACATGACCGGCACATCAAGAATGTTTGATTCAATTGAGAAGAATGATAGTGGCATTGAGTCAATTACTTTTGGCAATAACAAGAAAGGCAAGGTTGTTGGTTTGGGCAAGATTGCAATATCAAATGACATGAGTATCTCCAATGTGATGCTAGTTGAAAGCTTGGATTTCAATCTTCTCTCGGTGGCACAAATTTGTGATCGAGGCTACAAGTGTATCTTTAGGGCAAATGATGTTGAGGTAGTTTCTCTTGATGGCTCCAACTTGGTGTTCAAAGGCTTTAGATATGAGAATCTCTATCTTGTTGATTTCAACACTAGTGAAGCTTCTTTGACAACATGTTTGATATCAAAATCAAGTTTGGGTTGGCTTTGGCATAGAAGGCTTGGGCATGTTGGCATGAAACAATTGAAGAAGCTCACACAACACAATCTTGTTGAAGGCTTGAAAGATGTTGTATTTGAGAAGGACAAGTTGTGTAGTGCATGTCAAGCCGGGAAGCAAGTTGGAAGTTCACATCCAAAGAAGAGTATAATGAGCACATGCAAGGCATTTGAGTTGTTACACATGGATCTATTTGGACCAACTACATACACAAGTATTGGTGGCAACAAGTATGGGTTTGTCATAGTGGACGACTTCACAAGATTCACATGGGTATTCTTTCTTAGTGACAAGAGTGAAGTGTATGACACCTTCAAGACCTTTCTCACTAGAGTTCACAATGAGTTTGACATGAGAATCAAGAAAGTGAGAAGTGACAATGGGAGTGAATTCAAGAATACAAGAATGGAAGAATTGTGTGATCACTATGGCATTGGTCATCAATTCTCGGCCAAGTACACTCCACAATCAAATGGCCTAGTTGAGAGGAAGAATAGAACATTGCTTGATATGGCTAGATCAATGCTTCATGAGTACAATGTTAGTCAATCATTTTGGGATGAAGCAATCAACACGGCATGCTACTACATCAATAGGCTCTATTGTCATACTTTGCTAGAGAAGACCCCATATGAGTTACTTCATGGAAGAAAGCCCAACATTGGCTATTTTAGAGTATTTGGTTGCAAATGCTATATCTTGAGAAAGGACACTAGATTAGGGAAGTTTGAAAAGAGATGTGATGAAGGGTTCCTACTCGGTTATTCAACTACAAGCAAGGCTTATAGAGTTTGGAACAACTCAAGTGGCACTAGAGAGGAAGTCCATGATGTGCAATTTGATGAAACCAATGGGTCACAAGATGAAGATGAGAATCTAGAAGATGTTGGTGGAACTCAATTGGTTGAAGCTATGAAGAACATGGACATTGGTGACATAAGAGCAAAGCAAGTGGTTGATGTGCAAGATGATAAAGATGAAGTGCTCAACTCTCCATTGAGGCAAGCTAGCAATGCTCAAGTGCAAGATCATGGTGCTAGTTCATCAAATGAAGACAAGTCAAGTGATCAACCAAGTTCAAGCAATCAAGTGCAAGTGCTACAACCACAACATGTTGCAAGAAATCACCCAATTGATAGTGTTATTGGGGATATTAGAAGTGGTGTGCAAACAAGATCAAGAGTGGCAATGATATGTGAATATGCATCATTTGTGTCAACCAAAGAGCCAAAGAAAATTGAGGAAGCCTTGGATGATGCCGATTGGATCATGGCAATGCAAGAAGAGCTCAACAACTTCACAAGAAATGATGTGTGGGAGTTAGTTGAGAGGCCGGAGGATCACAATGTCATTGGAACCAAATGGGTTTTCAAGAACAAGCAAGATCAAGATGGTGTTGTGATTAGAAACAAAGCAAGACTAGTTGCACAAGGCTATACTCAAGTTGAAGGTCTTGACTATGATGAAACATATGCTCCCGTGGCAAGATTGGAGGCAATAAGGATTCTATTGGCTTATGCATGTGCCCACAACATCAAGTTATATCAAATGGATGTCAAGAGTGCATTTCTCAATGGGATCATCAATGAGCTAGTATATGTTGAGCAACCTCCCTAGGTTTTGAAGATGAGAAGAAGCCCAACCATGTGTACAAGTTGAAGAAAGCTTTGTATGGCTTGAAGCAAGCACCTAGAGCATGGTATGAGAGATTGAAGACTTTTCTTCACTCCAAGGGGTTCATTATGGGCAAGGTTGATACTACTCTATTCACCAAGAAGATTGGTAATGATCTGTTCATTGTGCAAATCTATGTTGATGATATCATCTTTGGATCAACCAATCAAGCATATTGTGAAGAATTCGGTGAAATGATGGCAAAAGAATTTGAGATGTCCATGATTGGTGAACTTAGCTATTTCCTTGGTCTTCAAGTCAAGCAATTGAAGAATGGGACATTTGTGAGTCAAGGAAAATACATAAGGGACATGTTGAAGAAGTTTGGGATGCAAGATGCAAAACCAATCTCAACTCCAATGGGCACCAATGGGAATCTTGATAGTGATCATGATGGCAATATGGTGAATCAAAAAGATTATCGGTCTTTGATTGGAAGCCTACTCTATGTCACCGCATCAAGGCCGGATGTCATGTTTAGTGTTTGCATGTGTGCTAGATATCAAGCCTCACCTAGAGAGAGTCATCTCACGGCCGCAAAGAGAATATTGAGGTACTTGAAGCAAACAAGAGATGTTGGATTGTGGTATCCCAAGGGATCAAAGTTTGAATTGATTGGATATTCGGACTCCGACTATGGTGGTTGCAAGATCAATAGAAAGAGCACAAGTGGTACATGTCAACTTCTTGGAAGATCACTTGTGTCATGGTCCTCAAAGAAACAAAATAGTGTGGCAATCTCTACCGCCGAAGCCGAATATGTTAGTGCGGGGAGTTGTTGTGCACAATTGCTTTGGATGAAGTCAACTTTGAAGGATTATGGCATCAACTTCAAGAATGTGCCATTGTTTTGTGATAATGAAAGTGCAATCAAGATGACACAAAACCCGGTTCAACATGGAAGAACAAAGAACATTGACATAAGGCATCACTTCATTAGAGATCATCAACAAAAGGGTGACATTTCCATTGAAAGTGTGGGCACCGATGATCAACTTGCCGACATCCTCACCAAGCCACTTGATGAAAGAAGGTTTTGCAAGCTAAGGAATGAGTTGAACATTCTTGATTTCTCAAACATGTGTTGAATGCACCCCACCACTACTTGACATGCCTCTCCTTCAACAAAGCAAGGTACCATTGGTTGACATGTCATTCATGCTTAGGTTTATACTTGTGGTAGCACATGTAGACATACAAGGTGCATTTGGAGCATTCATGATAAATCAAATGTGTTTGATGTATATATGTTGCCACTATTGCTTCTATGATTTGTTTGATCTAGTGGTGGCATATGACATGTTTGTGGGCTTGCAATCCTAGTGTTGAATCTAGAATATTTACTACAAGTGTTTAATTCAACATAGGCAAGATAACCCTTGTCATGAGGTGTGAAGAAGCTTGTCTTTGGTTCAAATCGAATTAAATATCTTTGGCAAGTGGTCTAGATTGAACCAAATTTGACTAAAGTTTTGTTTACTCCATCAAAGTCCTTTTCTCTCCACAATTTGATCCCATTTTTGGGCAATTGTTGACAAAGGGGGAGAAAAAAGATGATTGAACATGATAAAGGGGTAAATAAAATTTTGATGCACACAAGAAGGGGAGCAAGCTCATGAACAAAGTTGTTGCATTTGTTTGTGCATTCTCATATGACTTGCTCATGGCACCTAGTTTTAAAGTTTTATACAAGTAGTGTCTCCTTGCTTGTGTGGTGCAATGCTAGTATAGAACTTAATTGATGAAATGATCTACTAGCATGCATAGGTTGTAACTAGACTCCCCTTGCTTTACAAGTGGTTCAAGAACTTTGCTTATAATGTTGATCTCACGGGGTTTTTGAGTTTTTTGATGGGTGTCTAGTTACTTCATGGTGCTAAGGATGGTGTTTATTGCAACTCCGATTGGTATCACGCTTCAAAGGTCCATTTCTTACACCTTAGCATCATTTTGGTAGAATTACTCTCCCCACACTTCTATCCATGCATATGTGCAAAGCTTCAAATCCAAACTCTATGCACATATGTAGGGGAGCAATCCTACCAAAACCGAACTTGCTATAGTTGTCCAAATTTCTCTTGTGAGCTTAATGATTGGACAAGTATGACAAGTTCAAAATCTTTATTATAAAATCATCTTTGTTGAGGTTGTCATCAATTACCAAAAAGGGGGAGATTGAAATTCCCTAGTTTGGTTTTGGCTAATTGATGAAACCTAGGACTAACCTTGTTTATCTAAGTGGTTGATTTAGAGAAAGGTTGTCCACATGATGAGCTTAATGCATATGAAGCATGACACGTGTCATGTGATCAAAGATGAAGATCAAGACGATGCTTGGCTCCATGGACCGGTGTTGAAGGTGAAGGGCTAGTCGAGGCTTCGGAGTGAAGGACCATGCGATGGTGAAGCTCGGGCAAGGCTAGGCGCCGATGGACCGATGCACGGTGAAGGGCAAGTGAAGTCAAGATCGATGGATCGAGACGGTCACATGATGGTGTGAAGTGTTCATATCATTTGGAGGAACAAAATGGGCTCAAGGCAAAGGTATAACCGTTAGGGCTATTTTGTTTTGCACTCAAGACACCATAGAGGGTGTGAGTGGTTTAGGATCGATAGCCGCACTATTAAGAGGGGAAGTCTTATTGGCTATTCGACGCACGGGTGCCACTAGGTGAATTCATGAAGTGCATTGCATGTAGGGCCTAGTGAGCTAACCTAACCTTTGGGAAATGATTGTGAAAAAGCTAACACACAAGCACATGGAGATGTACACTTGGTGGTGTTGGCACATTTACAAAGGTGGCATTTGGGCGCGAGTGGTTTGCGGTGGTAGAGATGGGTTTGGGTCCCTCTCTTCGGGAAAAATGGATGCATATTTTCTATTGCGCCGGATGCAAAATTTGGTTGAAATCATGCTATCTCTGTTGATCAAGTTGGTATACTTGTTGGATAGCATGTTGGAGAACTTGGATCGACGGCACGGCGAAAGGCAGCTCTGCAGGAGGCGCCGGACGCGCCTTGGGCAGGCGCCGGACGCGTCCGGCGCATCGTGGCATGGCGCGAGGTGGCCGGGCTGGGCGCAGAGACCGTCGGACGCGGCGGCGGACGCGTCCGCGCGGGCCGGACGCGGACCAGAAAGTTTCGGTCTCGGCGTTGCAAGCGCAGTGCTCGGGGGTCGGACGCGCGGCGGACGCGGCCGCGACGCTGTCCGGCGTGGTCTCGCGAGGGCTCGAGGTTGAGCCGCGACGCGCGGACGCACGTGTCGGACTCGGGCGGTTCACTGTTCATCGTCCGGTGCTCGGTGGATTCGAACGGAGAAGTTGCAACGGTCGGGTGACGTGGCGCGCTGAAGAGCGCCGGACGCGTCCGGCGAGCAGCGGCGGACGCGTCCGGCGTGTGTTGCGGAGTCAGCCCGAGGGGCAACGGCTAGTTTGAAGAGTTTGGGCTATAAATAGATGGGAGGCCGGGCTTGGCTCCCTCTTGGCTCTCTCAACTCATTCATTCATCCTTTGAGCCGAAGAAACACTCTCCCTCTCATCTCTCTTGCTTGATTGTGAATCCAAAGTGAGATTGAGAGATCACCTAGTGCATTGCATTGCTTGAGGGCATCTAGTGGCACTTGTGGGTGGTTTAGCCGGTGGATTTCTTGTTACTCTTGGAGAGTACCGCTCCTAGCCTAGCTTGGAGATTGTTGGAGGCGTTGGCAAGAGAAGGTGATTGTTCTTGGCCACCTCCGGTTGATTGTGAGAGGTTTGAGCTCACCTCGTGGGGATCACGAAGAGCATCCTAGTGGATTGCGCGTGTCGTTGAGTACCTCGCTTGAGAGTGGTGTCTTGCGGTGCCTTGCGGGGCGAGCCTTGAGGGGCTAGTGACTTGAGGGTCACACCGAGGAACCATCTAGGTGTTGGTCGACACAACGGGTGACGTAGCTTGGCGGTGCCCAAGTGAACATCCGGGGATAAATCATTGTGTTCATCTTGTCTCCCGGTGATTGGTCATCATCCTTTGTGTGTTGCCGATTGTGATTGATTGTTCATCTCCTTGGTGATTGGCAACCTCGACTCGACACGTCGGTATAACAAGCTCCTACCCTCTCTTGCATTTCTTTTGATTACATTCTTGCAAAGTAGAATTGCTTGCGTGGTCGGTCGGGAACCACATCTTGTGTAAACTAAATCCCGTGGGTAGAATTGCTTGTGTGGTCGGTCGGGAACCACTCTTTGTGTAGATTAAATCCCGTGGGTAGAACTCTTGATCACTAGCGGTAGCTATTGTGTGTGCTAGTGATCACCTACTAGAATTGTTTGGATAGGAGGCTTGCAACATCTAGTAGGCTAAGCGTAACTTGCTTTCCGCCGTTTGTTTATCTAACGAAGTTTGCTTAGTGAGTTTGTAGAAATTTTTATAGGCTATTCACCCCCCCTAGCCATCTAGGACCTTCATGTAAGTGTTCCTATGTTTTGAACTGTAAAAACCTTTCTCACCCATATATTTGGCTCTCAGTAGCCTACAGCATGGGCTATCATCCCCTTTTTCTATCTTATAAATCCATTTTGCCAGCAAACATTTGTTCATAATCCTTGTATCTGTAAATCCCAATCCTCCTACTGGTTTTGGGGTAGCAAGGACCCCCCACCTCATCATATGATATCTCTGCTGTTGACCTGGCCCATGCCAAAAGAAATTAGACCTAGCTGTCTCCATTTTATGATGAGCCTCCCCTTTTAGATGAAACACACCCATAACATAATTTGGAATTGAGCTTAAACATGACTCTGTCAGAATCATCTTCCCCCCATATGTTAAAAAGCCACATTGCCATGTGGGGATTCTCTTTTCAATTTTCTGAGTCACATAATCAAAATCCTGAGAGCTCATGTAGTACCTGTCAAGCATTACTCCCAAATATTTCATAGGAAAAGTACCCACTTTGCAATTGAAAGCTTCTGCTACCTGTCTCTGTATTTCTATTGTAGCCTCTAGAACATACACCTCACTCTTATCATAATTTATTTTCAATCCTGACATAGCTTCAAAACAATACAGCAGGAACTTAGTGTTGCAAATTGATTCTTCATCTAAACCCAAAAACAAGATGGTATCATCTGCATATTGTAAGTGAGTAATGCCACCATCAACCAACTCTGGCACCAAACCTGTTATGTGACCACTATTTTTTGCTCGTCTAATGAATAGCCAAAGTATCCCCCACTAAGTTGAACAACAAAGGTGATAGTGGGTCTCCTTGTCTCAAACCTTTGAATGTCCTAAAGTAGTTGCCTGGGCTTCCATTTATCATTATTCCTACTTTCCCCCTTCAATGACCTGTTTCATCCATCCTATCCACTGTCTGGAAACTTTTTCCTCCTGAAAAATTCCATCATAAAACCCCAATTAACTTTGTCATAAGCTTTTTTGAAGTCCAACTTCAAAATGACACCCTGCTTATGTTGAGTCCTGAGCTGATGCAACACCTCATGTAACATTACAATGCCCTCTAAAATAAATCTCCCTGGTATAAAAGCAGTCTGAGAGGGACTAATTATACTATGTGCATGCTTTTCTAGTCTCATAGTAAGGACCTTAGTAAACCATTTATAATCTACATTCAACAAACAGATAGGCCTATATTGCTTTATGTTAGAAGCCTCCTTTATTTTAGGTAGCAGAGTTATTAACCCATAGTTAAGCCTGGACATGTTAAAATCCCCATCAAACAGTTTCTGAAACATTTCTATCACTAAATCCTTGATGTGGGGCCACATTGTTTTATCGAACCCAGCAGGCAAGCCATCTGGCCCTGGAGATGAACTAGAATCCATTTCTTTTAATGCTATCTCAATTTCTTGTACACTGAAAGGCTGCACTAGTTCCTCTGCCTGATTTGCTGACAGCACTCCTATTATAGGCCAAAAATCATCATCTACAGTTATCCCCCCACTTTCTTCTGAACCAAATAGCTCTTTGTAGTACTTTTCTATATGTGCCCTTAGGTCTTGGTCCCCGAGATTGTTTGATCCCCATCTTCCAGTGAGAATATTGTACACTTCTTTTTTCTTCCATTAGCCTTACTATGGAAGTACCCTGTATTAGCATCTCCCTGCAGCAGCCACTTTTCACCCCCTCTGATCTGCCATTGCATCTCCTCAAATGTGTATATCTGCTCCAATGCCTCCTCTTTACTGTACCTTTCCCTCCATTGATCAACACTGAGTGGTCTTTCATTTGCTGCTTCATCTATCCTCTTGAGTTCTTCAATTAGAGTTTGTTTTTCTCTCCTATTCTTCCCTCTCATGTTGTTCCCCCAACCTTTACTGAATTTTCTTATATATATCTTCACTTTTTTCCAGTAGTCCCGGATGTTCTCATTTCTTCTCTGGGGCCATTTCTCCAATAGTTTTTCCTTAAACTCACCATCTAGAAACCAAGCCATCTCAAACCTAAACATGTATTGATGGCTTACTCTAGTATCCTCTGTGTCAACCAGTAATGGAGTATGATCTGAACCTACTCTTGTCAGAATCTCACAAGTCACCCAAGGATAATGCCCATCCCAGTGGCAATTAGAGAACACTCTGTCTAATACACTCATTATAGGTTGCTCTTGCTTATTTGTCCAGGTGAATTTCCCTCCCTTCCTAGGCATCTCCTTGATTCCTCCATCAGAGATAAATTTATTAAAGAGCTCCATCTTCTGTTTGTCTATATTGTCTGTGGATTTCTCCTCACTAGATCTGATTAAATTGAAATCTCCACCTATTAAAAAGGCCCCTTGCATACTATCAATTTTCTTTGAGATTTCTTCCAAGAATAAGTGCTTCCTTTCATTCTGCACTGGACCATATACATTGACCACTTCCCACACAAATTTGTCCTGCCTGTTAGCTGCTCTAATGCTTGAGAAAAACTCCCCTTTATCTGTACTTAGGATATCTATATCACCCCTTTTCACCCCTGTTAAAGTTCCCCCAGAGTGTCCATCTGCCTCTGTCCATACCCATTCAAAGTCTTGACCATCCACTAGATCACACAAAAAACTTGTTGTGTACTCCTTTTTAATTGTTTCCTGTAAACACACCACTTCTAAGATATTCTGTCTCACCAGATCCTTTAGTTGTCCTCTTCTCCCCTCCCCCCTAAACCCCTTATGTTCCAGTATAAAATCTTCATTTCTTCTTCTTGGGTCTCCCCCTCTTGGGGGCTATTTTTTCTGCTCAATTGTACCTGCTTCTCCTCTATTTTCCTTTGTGCCTGTTTCCCCTCTATTTTCCCCTGTACCTGCTTCATCTTCAGAGACAATATTCCCCTTAACAGCATCTCCATCTTGTTCTATCTCCAAGACAAAGATACCCGTTTGGAGACTCTAATTTTTCCCGTGTTTCCCGCATCCTCTCTTTTGCTTGTGCCAAAGTTGCCCTTTGCCAGCTCTTGAGCTTTAAGTCCGTCAATAGCTAGGTGCTTCTCCGATTCATTCCCTAGTTTAATTTTACAACTATTTGCTACCCTAGACAGTTTATCTACAGATTTAGAAGAAAATGCAATGAATTGGGATTTACCTGTTATCTCGTTCCTCTGAGCTTTAAGCTTTGTTGCTTGGTCTTGAATGTTGACATCCTGATTGGTCACTCTTGGAGTCCTCCTGTAAGCTATTGCAGGCTGTATCTTCACTTCTCTTGTTAGATTATTCTCTGGGTCCTTTCCCCCCAATCCTTCATGCATTCCTTCATCTGCCTTTGTTACCTCCCCAACACTTCCCTCCTCATCTCTTCCTCATTGAGATTTGAAATGCCTCCAGCTAAAAAATTCATAGATGCTCCCAATTTTGCTATCCTTGCATCAATTCTTTTCTCCAACTCCTCCATCTGTTGTTTATGTGAATCGATCCAAACATTTTCTCATATTCAGCCCTTCTTGCTCAGTGGGTTCATAATCTTCATCATAATCCAGCAACTCCTCATCCATACCTTCAGTGGACACAGCCTGTTGCATCAGTTTCTTTGAATCATGATCACTTGCATCCCCTTTCTCAGTCTCACCTGCATCCCCTTTCTCAGTTAGATCAGTAGAATTATCCTCCCCCAAAGCCTGGTCCATCTTATCTGGTTCTCCATGAAGTTTCTCTTCTGGTTCCACTTGCATTTCAGCTGTGCCACTTTGCTGGGTGAGAATCTAATCCCCTTCTGTAGTGCAGATTTCAGTAACCCCCTCAACCTGGGTACTTGTCTTTTCCTTATCAATCATCATCTCACCCTCTGCCATTTTGTTTTGCCTACCAGCTGGTGGTTGTTTAGATGAGCTTTCCTTAATTGGATCACTGGGACCTCCTCCTTGTTTCTCACTATCCTTCTTTTGTTGTTGCTCTTTCTGAATATCATCCTCTTCTTCATCTTCTTCCTCCTCTGCTTCATCATTATGTCTATCAAATTTAGACCTGTTGTTCTTCTTGTCAAATTGATCTTTTCCTGTTTCTACTTGCCATCCAATCTGTCTACTTTCCCCATTGAAAAACACTTGTGTTTCCCCTTTCATCATACTTGCATCCCTGCATCCTAGCTTGATTCTGACTGGACCATCCCATTTCAAGCTATCCATATCCACCTCCTCAGGATCTCCCACAATGTGAGCCACCTCCATCACAATCTCTAATGTTTTGGCATAATCAGGAAAATTTGAAGCCCCAACCCAGATCTCTCCCATATCTCTATCTTGGTTCATCATCATCATATCTATCATCATACCTGTCATCCCTATCATCAAACCTGCGTTTACCTGGGCCTGCCCTATCATACTCATCACCCCTCCTAGAGCCACGGCCTCTGTCGATTACGGATGGCTTTGAGAAGCTCTATCCCCGCTTTCCGAGTAATACACTTCTGGAAAATGATGGACTTGGGTGCCTTGCGCATCAACTCGCCATTGACCATAGAGGCCTTGGCTCTGCGGACCAGCTGTTAGGCAGCAAGTTTGTCCTCCGGGAAGAGGTGAGCATTTAGGTATTTGATAAAGGGCTCTCTCCAATCTGCCTGGGGAGGCGTCACATCACGGTGCGTGGCACCGAGCCGAGGACGGAGGCGAGGCTGTGTGGTGCATGGCACCGAGCCATCGCAATGACGACGAGTCCCCTAGCAGCACGGTCGGAGACGAGACTTCATGGTGCATGGCACCGAGCCGAGGACGAAGGCGAGGTTGTGTGGTGCATGGCACCGAGCCGAGGCGATGACGATGAGTCCCCGAGCAGCACGATCGGAGACGAGACTTCACGGTGTGTGGCACCGGGCCGAGGACGAAGGCGAGGCTGTGTGGTGCATGGCACCGAGCCGTCGAACCAACTGGATGGACGTGAAGTCCGAGTGCCATGTGGTATGACCATCTAGACGATGATCCTCGATCAAGTCCCCAAGTGTATGAAGTATGCTCGGCAACCGAATCGCGTCCCTGAAAAATAAACATGAAGAGCGGTAGTATATGATGTGCAAACAATCAATGGTTGAAGTAGACATGTTATAGGGTGAAAACATGTATACTGTTCTGAGATATGCAAAACTTTGGTTTGCAAGAAATTATGTCGACAATTAAGTTTTGCCCCCACCCTCGAAGCAAGCTAACTCTATCAAGGTGACAAAGGGACGCACTAGTGAACAGCGCGTACGCCGGGAACGCTAGGTACGATCCTAAGTACCTATTAGAGAGCGACTGCCGAATCTCCTAGTGCCATGTAGCGCGGAGCTGTAACACATCGTAAGAGGATCGAAGCGGTGTGATACGACCACGCCAACCCCACTTCAAGATGCACCAAGTTCAACCCAAATATCACTGACTCCTACAATAGATCATCTCATCTATCGGCTGTTTACACGTAGTCAAGTAAAGAAACTGCAACAAAAGGTGCACGCGCTACTTTATGAAATTCATTTAAATGTTAATGAGAACTATATACTACCTAAGTCTTGCACGTTGTTATTGCTCGGGTTTACCAAGGAGGATGACATGGACACATCAAGAGAGGACTACAAAGAAGAATCACGTTCGAGCCAGTCCAAATAAGTGACAGAACCATCAAGAAGAATCCGTCATATCTTTTGATACACAAAAGCTATGAAGGCTCATGAGAACTTGTTGGAAATCTTATCGAGTCTAGTTTCGAATGGTTCAAGTGCCGACCAGTTTGAATCTTCCATAATGCCTGCCGACCAGATTTAGTGCAGGCTGGTCAGATAGTCAACAGCCTGCATGAAGCTCAAGTTTTTATAATAAACTGTACCATTCTACAATATTTCGTAGAGCATGCTGCACATGGTGTGAAAGGTCATCAAGTTAACTTTCCAACCCAACAAACCGCATGTCATTTGGAGATTCCAAGATGGAGTTATTGCCAAAACATTGAAGACTGCGCAGAAGTCAAACAGCCACGCGGAAAATCTCCAGGAAGGCATCTCGAGGAGGCCCATTCACATAGTCCGTGTTATCTATTTTATTTCGTGTTTCCACCTATCTAGCAGGGCTGTTGCTAGTATAAATACCCCCTAAGACTCATTGCAATCGGAGACTTGGAGAATCGAATATAGAACCCCTTTTGTTCAGCTGCGTGCTAACAAATTCAGAGAGAGATCTCTACCCCTTTGCTCTTGTGATTTCCTTTGCGGGATTTACAGAAGCGGCGGCTTCATCCGCTCCCAATTGGTGCTCCTACTCCCTTCGAGGTTTCCTCGATTGATTGTAGGTTGTGTTGGTTGGTTCTTTGAGAGTGTGGTTGGGCGAATCCTCGATTCAGGTTGCCGGTTAAAGACGGTGGTTGGCTTCGAGTTTTATTTGCCAGGTTGCACTAGTTATCGCTGCTTGCAGCAAGTTATCTTGGCTTCTCTGAAGCTAGTTATCTGGTGTTCATCCTACGCCGTGAAGATCGGGACATCGTATCGTATCATCCGGCATCAGCTCCTCGCTTGCCACGGTAGGACTCTTTATCCTTAGCTACATATATTTTTGTTTCGTCCTATCCACTAAAAAGCCAGCAATATATATTGTTTTAGCCCTTTGTTTTCAATCTGTTATTTTAGTGAGTTCGGTTAAGTCGCAGTCCATTAGAGTCTTTGTTTAGTTGCTGGTCATTATCCTTCGCGTGTTCTTTGTGCCTCTTTTTATATCTAAAATTCCCCACAAAAAAATCTCTATAGCCTATATCATCATTTGCGTTATCTTTGATCCTATCAAGTTTTAGCTACCGGTTGTGTTTTGTTTCTATCATAAAGTGTCTAGTGTTATATCTGATCCTTGTGTTTAGTTCTATATACAAAAAAGAGTGAGTAAAAAAAAAAAAGAAGAAAGAAAAGTGCAAAAAAAAGTAAGAGAAGTTCGTAAAGAAAGTTGCAAGATCAGTTTGCTAGAAGTGCATCATTGCTGAAAGTTTTGCATCAAGTTAAAAACAACCAGATTGCTATTTTTGTTTGGTGCAAAGTTTTGGTTGGGTTTGATAGCAACACTTGCATCCCAATCATAATCCTTGTTTGCATCAATTCTGAAATTTCTTTGCGTGTGGGTGTGATCCATTTACATCTTTCATACTTTGTGATCAGCACTAGGCAGGGAACTTCTAGCTTGGATTGATACTTAACTTTACAATAGCTAGAATTCAGATTGTATTCCTTGTGCATTACTCCCACCCAAGCACCACATACAAGCCACCGTAATCGGTATTCTCGGTCTTGTATTCTCCCAACCATCACTCTCGGATACCGCCACACACTATTTTTCCTGTAACCCGAGGGATTTCATAAGAGCTTCGGTTGGTTAGAGAGGTAAGGTTGTGAGATTCCAGAAATATTATCCTATTCCACACATATGCTTGCTATTTTGCATATGCAATAACCATGACAGGCCGAAGATATACCCATCTTCCATTCTATGGAAGTACCGATCCGGAGGAATTTCTTGTTTGGCAAGAGAAAACGGAAATTGAACTTAAGGTTCAAGAATTTTCAGAATCCAAGAAGATATCACGAGCCATACTTGAATTTGAAGATTATGCTCTTGATTGGTGGAAACAATATCCACATAAGTGTCTCATCAAGAATTGGGAAGATTTAAAGAAAGCCAAGAGAAAGGAATTTGTTTCAAGAAAGTATGGGTTGGTTTTGCTTCGTCGTTTGGATAATGTAAAGCAAGGTAGTAAATCTGTCCAAGCATATTATGATAAGCTATTTTCTTCCTTGCATCGAGCAAATGTTTTTGATGACATGAATGCAATGAGATACTTCAAGAGAGGTCTTAGTGCTAGAATTGCTGCTGCAATTGATGGGAAACATTTTAGAAGCATGCAAGATCTTTTGAGTTGTGCAATTAGAGAAGAGAAGAAAATTGTGAAGATGGAGGAAGACAAGATCACAAGGTGCATTAGTTTGTGCCAAGATATGTGTTCTATTCTATAGCCCATTGTATCCTCTGTTGCTTGAGAGAAACAAGCCTCAACTCCATGCAAGAAGAGAGGGCCTGCTGTCCCAAAAGACTTTTCAGTTGACTCTAGTGCTAAGAGAAGAGAACATCAATAATGCAACTCTAAGAAGAACTTTATTGAGCAGCAGGAAGAGAGATTTATACCTCAAGTTGATAAGGGAGGTGATGAGATTTGTCATGTTACTATGGATCATAATATCACACCAACTCCGGAGAGAGTTGCTGTCCCAAGGTGTCAATTACAAGCTGAAGTTGTGAAGGAAGAAGTTACAGATATTCTCATCACTTGTTCTCTTAGTTCTAAGCAAGATCAAGAAGAAAATTCTGATTCACATGCCACACAAGTTGAGCTAGAAGAAGCCACTATGCAAGTCATGGAAGAATATCAATCAAGTTTAAAAACTAGAGAACATGCTCCTCATTTCAAGATTGGTCCATTGTGTGTTCAATTGAATGAAGTTGTTGCAGTTCCACATTATTCAAATCTGAATTTTGACAACAAGAAAGAGGTCATGGTTGTTGTCTCCCCTTGCGAAAGTGTCCACTTGATTCAGCAAGAAGAACCATTGCATTGCATGAAAACAAGTGCCGAAGATGCTACAAGTTGTGTGCCCTGTACAAGTGCCAATTGTGGTGAAGTTATATGCTCCAAATCTGTCCAGAATGTTTCTGCACAACATGATGAAAATTCAGAGCCAAAATGTGATCAAAAGATTGAAAACATTTCAGATTTTCAGAGATCATATAATCTGAATTTGAAGGCTGACCATAGTGTCAATTTCATAGCTGAATGTGAGAAGAAAGATGCTTCTATAGTGCCATCTAGTGAAAGTAACAAATCTGTCCGAGATGTTCATCATGCTTCGAGAATCTGCGGTTACAAGCTAATCTTGTTCCAAGCTTGAATATGATACTACAATGTGGTGTGCCATCAGTGGCAGCATGTGATGAATTATTGGACAACTGTGAGGAAATTGCAAGCTCCAACATGTCACTTAATATTCAAATTGAATGCAATGTTGATGAAGATGATTCCACCTCAATGAAGGCAAGATCAATGTCCTTTGAGAAGGATACACTTGATGATATCACTGCAACCATTGCTGCCCCAATGGCAAAGACCAACATCATGAATGAAGGCACATATTCATATGATGCTCCACAAGATGTTCAAGTGATTGTGCATCGGTACCCATGTGAGATTGAGAGCCACATAGCCAAATGGAGTGAGAGTGAAAACAAGAGTGAGTTGTGTGACTCCACTAAATGTGAGGATGAGACCCACATAGCCAAATTGAGTGTGAGTGAAAATACAAGTGAGATGAGTGATTCCACCAAAAGTGAGGATGAGTGCATCCGAATATGAGTGTAAGGGATTCACCACACAAAAAGGGAGAGCTTCATGGCAAGAGATGTGAGGATAATTTTAATGCTAACCCACTAATGTCTACTCTTAATGTTATTTCTCCAAATGTGCAGGTGTGGGATGATGTGGTCGAGTGCAAAGAAGATGCAGTAGAGATAGCTGCTCATAACATTGCCATGCTCGATGAGAGAAGTGAAAAGGTAGCCATTGATGACAAGCAATTCACTGCTGTCCAAAACCTGAACCATGACAAGGATAAAGGTAAAATTTCAGAGGTACAATCCACCATTCCTGGACCATCAGCAAATCTGAAAGGTAACAAAACTATATCAGATATGAATTTGCAATACAAATTGGTGAGCAAATCTGACGACCCACTTGTTTCAATTGGAATTTATTGTATACAAAATCTTTGTGCTGATTTGATTGATCCACATGTTGATATAAGTACTGAAATCTTGCAAGTTGATAACCATTGTGCAATCATGAAAGATAAATGTTATTCTTTGATTGATATATATGCTACTTTACATGTTAATAATATTGACCATGTCAAGTTGATTACTCATGCTGAAATTTTTACAAAAATATCCCCTGCTGAATGTATGTTCTTTCTCAAGCTTGATGAATCTGTTGATATCAATAAAATATTTCAAAATGTTCTTGACATATCATCTCTAAAATCATTCAATAGTGCATACAGTTGCAAGTTTACATTTAACTTCATTGGACATCATGCTGTAAATAAATTTTATGCTTGTGCTCTTTGCATAACATGTGACAAGTCTTCTCGAATTGAAGTTGAATAAAATGTGTACATCTTATGAACCATACTTTCCTTTATATGAAATGAAGAGATTGCTTAATGCTTGCTATTTGGAACAATCCATGTTATTCCCTTGTTCATATTCCTCTTTAAAAGAAAGAAATCTTGTGCAAATATGTTCTTTTATTTGTTCATCCAAAGGTTTTATATCCTCATGTGGAACCATTAAGTCTGAAAGGTATGTTTCTGAACCTTTGCATGAGTTGTGTATCAAGAATTCTTCGAACATTGAAAATGCTTCATTTCCATCTTTGGACATATGTGATTTTGCAAAGATGAAACATGATAACCTGAACAAAATGTGTGGTCTCCAAGAATTTTTTGTGCTTCCATATACAAAGCTCATTACAGTCCCACAAAATTCCAAAAATTATGTCTATCACTCTAAAAGAAATAATATGCATGTGAATTGTAAAGAAGGCAATAAACAATCTCCAATAAGTGATCATAGCAGTTGTTATTTGCGTTCACTCTCTACTTCCTTTGGACTGTTTTCGGGAGGACAAAAGCAAAGGACATTTTCTCTAGAAGGGAGGAAGGATGATAAGACCGCGCCAAAGAATTCAACATTCACTCTTCTTTCCCAGGATCCATTCAAGGTGAAAGCTAAACTTGATTCAAAATTCTTTTGGTTTCCACCTACAAGACTACCACTTGGTTTGTATGATTACAGATTCAAACACCTTGCCGTGCTGGAAGAAGGAGATAGTAACAGAAATAATGCATTTCATCATGTTGGACTAGCACAACTATTGGACCTAGATGGTTCAGAGTCGAGGACGACTCTCTTTCAAGGAGGGGAGGATGATACGACCACGCCAACCCCACTTCAAGATGCACCAAGTTCAACCCAAATATCACTGACTCCTACAATAGATCATCTCATCTATCGGCTGTTTACACGTAGTCAAGTAAAGAAACTGCAACAAAAGGTGCACGCGCTACTTTATGAAATTCATTTAAATGTTAATGAGAACTATATACTACCTAAGTCTTGCACGTTGTTATTGCTCAGGTTTACCAAGGAGGATGACATGGACACATCAAGAGAGGACTACAAAGAAGAATCACGTTCGAGCCAGTCCAGCGTGACAGAACCATCAAGAAGAATCCGTCATATCTTTTGATACACAAAAGCTATGAAGGCTCATGAGAACTTGTTGGAAAGCTTATCGAGTCTAGTTTCGAATGGTTCAAGTGCCGACCAGTTTGAATCTTCCATAATGCCTGCCGACCAGATTTAGTGCAGGCTGGTCAGATAGTCAACAGCCTGCATGAAGCTCAAGTTTTTATAATAAACTGTACCATTCTACAATATTTCGTAGAGCATGCTGCACATGGTGTGAAAGGTCATCAAGTTAACTTTCCAACCCAACAAACCGCATGTCATTTGGAGATTCCAAGATGGAGTTATTGCCAAAACATTGAAGACTGCACAGAAGTCAAACAGCCACGCGGAAAATCTCCAGAAGGCATCTCGAGGAGGCCCATTCACATAGTCCGTGTTATCTATTTTATTTCGTGTTTCCACCTATCTAGCAGGGCTGTTGCTAGTATAAATACCCCCTAAGACTCATTGCAATCGGAGACTTGGAGAATCGAATATAGAACCCCTTTTGTTCAGCTGCATGCTAACAAATTCAGAGAGAGATCTCTACCCCTTTGCTCTTGTGATTTCCTTTGTGGGATTTACAGAAGCGGCGGCTTCGTCCGCTCCCAATTGGTGCTCCTACTCCCTTCGAGGTTTCCTCGATTAATTGTAGGTTGTGTTGGTTGTTTCTTTGAGAGTGTGGTTTGGCGAATCCTCGATTCAGGTTGCCGGTTAAAGACGGTGGTTGGCTTCGAGTTTTATTTGCCAGGTTGCACTAGTTATCGCTGCTTGCAGCAAGTTATCTTGGCTTCTCTGAAGCTAGTTATCTGGTGTTCATCCTACGCCGTGAAGATCGGGACATCGTATCGTATCATAGTGCCTTGTCAAGCCGTTCTCGGCGGGCAGGAAACAAAGTTTAATTGTGACTTATGCAGGGCGCATGTTTGATAGATTGGTGCACGGATCACAACTATAATAGGAAAAAGAACGAAGAAAAAACTTTGTTAATTCTTGAAGAAACTTAGCTTGTCTTTGGAGACATGTTGCTGTTGTGGCCGAGTAGACGGACGGAGCTCGGGCGGTTCGCTCGACAGCTCAATCAGGCCGGGCAGCCGACGGCGTGCCCGTACGTGAGTTGGATAGCCCCACAAGGCCGGCAGATGGCTCGGTGGCGACTTGGACGGTCGAGCATCTTGCCGAGACGACTCGAATTCCTGACAAAATAATCATGTATGTGTGTAGATATCCGTATATATGGTATATATCATAGGATATTAGATTATAAAATAAATATGGAAGTATTGACTTAGCTTGTTATATGGTGCGCATATGGGCTTGCATGCATGTGCTGGAGATGTATGCACGCCCGTACGTACCAGCGTCGGGTTTGAACACCGTGATGAACTAGGCCTGATCGGCGCACGAACAGACTGCGTACGTGATCACGTCTCGTGGCTTCTGTGGTTATAACACCGAAAATCGATCGGGTCTGCTTTGCCTTGGCCCGTGAGGGATCGAGTTGGATTCCACCGCCGTCACGTGTGCTGCCCGTAGCAGATCGGTTTATGGCCCAAGTGCAGATCGTCGTGGCGAGGAGGCCAGTGGTGTAGCCTGGACGCCAGCCACAAGAAGCCGACTTGCCATAGACGACGTTGACTTGGATCTCGATGGAACAAGCACGTGAACGTGGTGACGCTCGTGTGCTTGAGACTGGATCTGATCTCCTCTGGTAAAGGAAGCAGCCAGCGAATTGCTAGCGCAGATGACCCCGGGGTCAGCCCTAAGATCGGACTTGCCGGCGGTGTGGTCGAGGACGCTGGTGCTGGGACCGGCGACGAAGTGAACGGTGCTGTGACCGGTTGAGCAGTGGACGGCACAGGGGCCGGCTGCGTCGCGGACGGTGCTGGGACCGACTGCACTGCGGGCGGTGCTGGGACCATCCCGGTTGCTCCCGTGAATGCGAGAGACGCCAACACGTCGGTGGTCCAGGTGACCGATCCGAAAGTGAAGGCGCAGCTGGCCTCGAGATCATGGAGGCGGGAAAGGAAACCGTCTGGATCGCCTTGAGATCGAAAACGCCACCCCCTACCTGGCGCGCCACTGTCGATTACGGATAACTGACAGTCCACCACGGGGTATCCCACGGTGGTGAGTTTCGGCAAGGGCACATTACGATCTACGATCTGGACGTTGAGAAACAAGACAAACCAAGGACAACCAGGTTTACCCAGGTTCAGGCCACTCAGAAGCGTAATACCCTACGTCCTGCTTCTCGTGTTATGCTGTATGATCAAGTACCTGAGTACAAGATCCCAGACCACGGAGGTTTGGGTTACAAGAGAGACCGTAGAGATCTTCTCTGTATTGAGTTGAGTCCTCTGTAAAGGACCTCTGCCCCTCATTATATATGCCGAAGGGACAAAGTTACAAGTAGAGTAGCCTATTTGGTACTAATACCAAACCGTGCAGTGCACGTCGTGTGCCGCACGTCTTCGTCTTGGACTGGGCCGTCTTCGGTGGTGAGGCCCAAGGATACCCGTGAGGGTATATGGGGGTCATATCCCCACAGCCTCCATCTTCAAATCTAGAGCCTCCATAGTTCCCTTTCTGCTCCATCCTCTCATAATCCCCACCAGAACTCCCACCTGTACCTGCCCTGTAGTCCCTTCTCTGATTGTCTCCCTGGTATCCACCCTGTTTACCTTCTATTCTCTTTGAATCAAAGCGAGCCCTGTCTTCACCCCGATTGTATTGATCTTGCTGTCGTCTATCATCCTCCTCCCGCCAATCTGGGCGGCCGCCGTACCGCCCCTGATCCTTTGGCGGTGGCCGGCGACCCTGCTCTCCTTGCTCCCTGTACGGGCCACCCCTTCCATGATCCATCTCTTCACTTCTCAGCACAGCAGCAAAAGATCTCTCGTCCACCGTCTTGGGCTCGATCTTGCGGATCCGTCGACTCCCTTGGCCAAACTTTCTCACTTCCTCTCTCGACGCCTCGTATCCTAACCCTAGATCGAGTGCGAGGAGTGGATTGGCTTTGGGGACCCAAAGCCACCTGGTTTTGCCTTTTGCCCCCGAATGCGTCTGGTATACATCACCTAGACATGTCCCAAAGGGGTGTTCCCTCTTATTGTTATTTACAACTAGGTCCTCCTCCTGCTGCTGGGTTTGCTTTTTGCTCTGAGCCCCTCCTTCATCCACATTCAGACTATCGCTCCTCTGCCTTGGTTCAGCTCCTGAATCCTCCTGCATCTCCTCTTCTGGATCCTGAGTGCCAAAAATGTCAGCCAAGGAAATGCTCCTGTTTCTTTTTCCTGCCCTGATCCTTGGCCCATACCTATAGTACTGTGGATCACTCTTCACCAATACATCACCTAAGGAGAATTTACCTCTAACCTGGTTTTGATCATTCAGATACTCTGATAGTCTCATTACTCTCGGTTCCATCCAAGTTTCATTTTCTCCAACCTTTGATGATGAGCATTCAGATTTCTCCTGAGACAAAGTACTATGCTGTACTTCTGATTGCCTATCTCTGTTCTGCCTATTTAGATTTTTCCTAGGATCTCCCAAACCATTCCATGGATGGTTTGAACTCTGTGACCTGTTATTTGCTTGATCCTTCATGCCTTTTCCCCCAGATTTGTTGAACAAGTGACCTCTGTTCTGCTGCAGTCTATCACTTCCTGTTCGTTTCAGTTTGCCCCTATTTCCTAACTCAATCCATGGGTGATCCATATTCTATTGGCCTGTAGATTGGGGCTTCTGAATGTTCATTACATGATCAGACATGTAAGATGATCTATTGCAATTCCCCTATTGACCTGAATCCACCTGTAATCCCCTGCTCTCTCTAGAAATTGGAGATGATTTGGCCTAAATTTGTCGCTGCTCAACCCGTGCCTGCAGCAGCAATGATGAACCGCCTGTATTCTCCTTCATATTCATCCCTAAGGCTTCCCATGGATTAGAGAAAGCCGGCGCCGATGCTCCGCCTGAATCCCGCCGACGAGAAGCCGCCGAGGTGATGCGCGCTGCATCAGCCACCTGCACCTGCTCTTCCCCATTACACCTGCGAGGATTCGCCGGAACCCTAGCTTCCGCCATGTTTTCCAGCGAACCAATCGCCTGAACCTGCCCCTCGCCGCGACCTGGATCCTGCTCCCACCCGCGCTTCCGCAAGCGGAGGCAATCATCCCGGTCCTCTGCCTTGGCCGCCGGTGACCCTCTACCCCCAACGGAGCCTCGCGCGCCCTTCGACGGCCGGGGCGCCGCCGTGCCGCCCAAGTCGCCTGTCGCCCTGTCGCTCGCCCTGTCGCTCTCCCTGTCGCTCATTTTCCTTTCCTTCACCCGTTAGCGTCTCTTTTTTTCTTATGAATACATACATTATTGTTATGTTCTCTCATTTTTTTCTCTCATTACACAGACTTGATGCCCACTTGTTTGTAGAATTGTTTTGGTATATTCTTGTTGTTACATAAATCTGACTTTATATCTTTAAAAATGTGGATAGCTCATGTAGTTTGACATAGAGCATTATTTTCTTCCCAAAGTGTACGTAGAACTGTGTTTCCCCATCTCTTTATGCTGAAAAATTATTACATTCTCCTTGGCCATTTGAACAGTGTGATGTTGCATTCCCGCGTGCATCACATAATGAGATTGACCAAGGGGTGGCCGTTGCCATCATCAACTCTGGTTGTCGTGTTCTACAGTGTCCCTGTAGTGAGCGCTACGTTGACAATTTTAGCTCCGGCCAGAGCGATGCTGTCTCCACCGAGTAGGCAGACAAATCACAGAGTCTTCTGTTTTTTTACTGCTCTGCTTGCTCATGCTATTATGGAGCTGGCCTGTTCATCTTTTGGTTCAATGCAGGTGTTTTCTCAAGGCCGGCTATGCTTTAATCTTCATACATCACTGGTGAGTCGTTCAAACCAGACACCTGTACTCAGAAAATTATAACTGAAGCCATCAGAGCCAAATGTCATAGGATGCACAGTGTAGTTAGCTGCAAGCTATTTTTGTTTAGTTGTTCTGAAGGCCAAAATAAAACAGAAGTTGTGTTCAAATGACTCAGATGATGGCCATATTTCTTTTCGCGTACCCTGTGCTTTTGCTAGAAGCCCCTGCCTCGCCCAAGAATAATGGTTAGTGTTGGGTCAAGTTTGTTATAAATTCGTGCATTCCTTCTCTTGAGGAAGAGTGGGAGCGACAAGATGATGCTGGCATTTGCAAGTAGCCGGCCAATGAATAGGTGACAATGCAATGTACGCTGATATTTCTTCTAAGATCTTATTTCATCTAGCTGTTGCTTTCATTGGAACAACTACCGTATGGGAATTATGAAGGTAATCTATCTACTAAACTAAGCCAAGCAGTTCATTATGAGGTGTATATGCAAGCAACAATTTTGTCCATGAATCAAGGGCTCAGATTCACTTGAAGTATTACCACCTAGCAAGTAAAAGGTATGTCGTAGGATTGCCCATGTTTTCTTTAAATTTTAAGGCATTGCATACTATAGTATAAAACAGTTTTGCTTTGACTTTTGTTTGACATATTGACAGCCTCTCAAGATCTCAACCACATGTATATGCTCAAATATAATTATGTAAAAAATAAACTATGTAAAAAATATATTGGTTTACTTTCATGTGCATCCCAAGATAAAGCCGTAGCGTTAGCACGGGCATTATACTATAAACCTAATTGGTCTCCTTTTAGAGATCTTGTCATAAATCAAGCTAAAATCAATAAAGACATAAACAAAAAGTTGATAGCTCATGACAAGGCTCTTGAAACATTAACTGCTAAGATGGAATCCCTTACCTCTTCTCTTAAGGATCAAAAAGACTCTAATGACGTACTAGAATTCCAATTAAACACAGTCGCTTCCTTAATCGAACTTCCTGTATGTTCTTGCGATGATTTTAATGCCATGGCCACAAGAGGGGGTAAGACCACTCGTGATCCACCATATCCTAATCCGACAAGGAAGACTGCAAGAAAGAACAAGGAAGATGAGGAAGAAAAAGCTAAAGAAGAAGAGGAACCACCATCCAAGGAAGAAAACACCAAGTTCTATGGAAAGATAACTCCACATGAATTTTACAACACCAACATATCGCTGCCCTTTCCAAGAACAAGGAATCAATCAGCCGATGAGCAATTCGGAAAATTCATTGAGGTAATCCATCAATTATATGTCAATATTCCATTACTTGATGCAATGCAGGTCCCAACCTATGCCAAGTACTTGAAAGACATCCTCAACAACAAACGCCCGCTGCCCACAACAGAGGTAATTAAACTAATCGAAGAATGCAGCGCGGCAATATTAAACCAACTGCCGGAAAAGAAGAAGGATCCTGGATGCCCCACCATCGACTGCTCTATCGGGACACAGCACTTCGAGCATGCACTGTGTGACTTGGGCGCAAGCGATAGTGTCATGGCAAAGTTAGTTTTTGATCAACTAAACCATGCTGTCTTGTCCCCTACATCAATATATTTGCAGCTAGCGGATCAGTCAATTCACCATCCAGCGGGAGTAACTGAGAACATCCCTGTTAAGATACGAGACTTCTTCGTCCCCGTGGATTTCATGGTACTTGATATGGAAGTAGACAAGAAGACACCACTCATCCTCGGAAGACCGTTTCTCAGCACCGTCAATGCACATATTGATGTCAGAGCCGGAGAAATTGAATTCACCATCAATGGGACCCAGGAGAAATTCAACTTCAAACCCAAAATCACACAGTGCTCACTAATCATGGCGGTGGATTTGGTATCTGTTACTCTCATAACCAAACCAAAGAAGAAGACCAATCCAAGGCCATGAGCAAAGACCAAACAAATATGGAAGAAGAAAGTGGCACAACCGGTGACACCTCTAGACAAAATTCCTACATCAGCCCAAGGAGGAGGTCCTATTCAAAGGACCCGAGGGAATAACTCTTCCATCAAGGTAAGTACACTAACACTTAATTTAATTTCACTTTAATCATTTACTTTGTTCATTTTCTTCTAGCATTTATTTCCAACTCTTTTTCTCTCGTCGACTCTAACCGAGTTTAAAATTAAAATAAGCAAATGTTTAACCCGTTGAGCCAAGTCGACGGTGGAGCTCATGGTGGGGTCGGCCGACCCCTCCATGGTGTCTCCCACCTGCCATCTTTTGTTTATTCCCATCCACACCATGCCCTGACATGTTTCACCAACAACAAAACCTCATAGGTGTGGTGAGGGCGTTGGCCGACCCTAGGGTTGGGCCCACCTCCTCTCACTTTCGGCATGAGATGTTTTGTATGCGTAGGCAAAATGCTGCAAGGTCAGGAAAATGTCCACTTGCACTTTATGACTAGAATCCCCTCTCTCTTATCTCTTGCTTTGATAAATCATAAAGAGAGAAATGCACACACAAAATAATCATGAGTGGAATCAAGAAGTAGAGACAAATTTCTTCATGACAAAATCCATCTTCCACTCATACAACCCTTAATCAAATCTTCTCTTGCTAAATATGAGAAAAATTCTTGCTTTAACCCTTAAACAAATCACCATATTGAAATTCTTTCCCAGGAAACATCCCATGAGCAAGCATGCACCTACCATGGTCATGCCTTGTCTCCTCCTTTTCCCCTTTATTCCATTCATCACTCAGTTCAAGAAGGGAATCCATGGACAAGTATCCAAGGGAGGGAAACCTAGCAAAATTGGTGCCCCACTCGACAAGAAGTGACCTCCACTAACACCAAAGTTTGGCATCTTGCAAATAGGGAAGATTCAGGGGTTGGCCGACCCCTGCTTGGTGCCCCCAGCACCTCCACTTCTTCTCACTTTCCATTCCCATACCTGTGATCACATTTTCTCACCCAAAACCATCAGAAAGCTTCGACAACCTGAACTCCCTCTCTCTCAAGCTCTAGCAAGACTTTCCACTCTCTAAAAACAAAACAAGAATCCTAAAAATATTTCCTACTTGTTCAAGTGTTCATCACCCAAAGGAGTCAAGAGAGGGAATCATCCGATAAGAAGGCTCATCATTTAACACTAACCTCTCTTGTCCAAGTGGTGTTCGTCGTTCTTCCTAGTAGGCATGAAGAACCCACTCAAGGGCGCAATGAGCAAGGTGCGCGCAACGTTCAGCAGGAGCTCGTCACGTCAAGGCATTCGCACCGCTCCGGAGGTGAGTCATCACTTCATGACATGGAGGAGCATGTGTATGGAGAGGACATACAAGAACACGAACAAGAACTCAATGAAGAAGCTCAGCCCCTGTGGACACAAGACCCGAAAACCGGCATATGGTTGACTGCTGAAGAAATGGTCATCCTCAATGACATCCACGACCGTGACTTCGAACACACCAAGGTACTTGATCCTGGACTCCTCCATAGCACAGGTATGGATGAGGAGTTCTTTGAAGTTTTTGGTGCAATAGGATGGGGTGAATTTTGGGACTTCTCTGAATACCCAGGCAGTAAGCTTCTTACTTTAGAATTCATGAGCACCAAGGCAACTAAAAATAACATCTATTTTCGTTTATGTGGTCATGAATTTAACTTTGGTTGGGAACAATTTTCAACATGTCTTGGTTTTATTAATTGCACCACAAATGTTGAGTATGCCACTAGGAATTATGATAAAAGAGAATTTTGGTATGAGATAACTGGAGAAAACTTTGTTGGGAAAGCACAACCACGTACTAGTCACATTTGTCATCCCACACTACGATTCATGCACAAGTGGATGGGTATTACTTTATTCCCTAGAGATGACATAAGAATCATTAGGGAAATTGATACTAAGATACTCTATGCCATGGTCCATAAAATTCGTATTTCACCTGTGAAAGCCATGGTGCAACACTGGGTTACTGCACCAGGCAGGATGGACTCATTCGATTTTACCTCTATAATTACAAAGTTTTGTAGCCACTGCAACATACTTGATGGTTTCAATAATTACATAACCACTGCTAGAGCTGTATTGAACAAGGATTATTTCATCCAAGCACAGATTATTGCGGGTGGCCCCAATGACACAATTGAATTCAAATTTCATAACTCGCAATCAAGGCTCACCTTGCCATGCCTAGAACTAAAATTGTATGGGGGCCACCCATTAATGCGTGACATTCCTGGAGTTGGAGGACGTAGAAGTTTTGCAGGTCCATTCACGCGTGGAAAAGCACAGGCTGCACAATGTCATGCTTCCGATGATGACAGTGACTACGGAAGCACCTCAAATGCGATGCACACCTCCCAGTCTGAATGCAGGTCTGAGGCACACAGTGCCCGATTTTCTCTTTCTTCTTCGCAGGAGGCAAGAACCCACAGCGAGCGTCATGACATGGAGTTGCTCAACACCCAATTTGGTGCATTGTGCACCAGCCACTAAGCTATCCACAATAGCACAGTGCAGACCCAACAACAGCTCCAGGACTTTCAGGAAACTAGTGGTAGGAACTGGGCCAATCTTTATGCACGCCACATATATTTTGCTGCTTCTACACTGGAAGTACGCACAAACATGCCATCCATTTGCCATCAAAATAAATGCTTCATGTTCTAATGTTTCAATATCTCTCTTTAGAATTATCAGAGGAGGCACCAAAAAGGCTAGGCAAAATAAATATATATAAGGACACATGAAAAGTCCTTAGTCAAAAAAATGCTAGCCATGTCTCAATAAAAATAGAGAGAGAAATTCAATCAAATAAAGGAGCATTCCAGTCCACCATAATACCACACACTTGCACATCTTGATCTGGGAGTATGACACTTCTCTTCTTGGGTCCAAGCCTTGACTTGACAATATATGCAAAGTAAGTATGCTATTCCTTGTCATCCCTGCCTTGAACTCCGCATAAGCCTTTTTATAAGTAGGATGAACCAGAAAAAGGCAATCTTGCTTGATGTCTTGGTGAGGATTCATACATCATTTGAGTGACATGAGAGTACCAAATGAGGAACATTAAGTTTTCTTTTAAAAAAATATTGCAAAAACCTCCGGTATGAAACTTGCAAAGAATGAGAAAACTAGTACTCAAGTTTAATTGTTCTATCTCTCAACAACCCAAGACAAAGGAAAGGCCAAAAGCCACATGGAGAACTAAGGTAATATGGGTGAGTTTTCAATGGCTAAATTTTCCATGCTTAAGTGAAATATTTAGTTGCATACATGGTACTCTTGAAATATGGACATTGTAGCAACTCCTGATCCACCAAGACTAAGTTTAATTATTTGCTTGAGACGAGCAAAGGTTAATCTTGGGGGATCTTGTTGACGGTAGATATACCCTAAAATTTCACATCAAAACACCGTCAATAGTCTTGGAAATCAATAAATGGATTCACTTGTACTCTCAGTATTTGGATGTAGGAATAATGAATTTGGAAGAAATTGAGCCTCTGGACCCACAAAAGTGGGGCCGGCCAACCCCACCATGGGAGGTCCAGGGCCTGGTGATGTGGCACGATCCATGTGAAGCTTCACCAAATCATTTTCCACCCTCAGATCACAGTTGTGTTTCCTCTCAAGGGTGAAAGATGAAGAGCACATGGATTCATGGGCCCACACGAAAGAACCGAAGCAAACCAACATGTGACATATGACATGACAAGTGGGGACAGTAAATGAAGCAAGGTGGTGGGTCCACCTTGTCATAAGGGGATCGACCGACCCCCTATGGTGGGACCTACCCAGCCACTTCACTCCACCGACCTCAGCATTCCTTCCAGAAGAGTGGGACATGGCCCACATGTCAGTGAGGGGGTTGGCCGACCCCCTCAGTGAGCCCAGCTACGTCGGTTGCCTCCCCACCGATTCAAGCAGGCTATCCACATGACACTTTGCTGATGCCGTTCATCTAAGGCAGTTCCCAGGGTCAGTTTGATCCAAGGGCAAAGGAGGAATGTCACGCGGATCGCTGACGTGGCACTGGAGTAGCCCTCACCCTTCCAAGACATGATTCAAAGGATGAATTCTAGGATCCAAGCATAGTCCACTTAGTTTTAGTAGTCTAGTGTGGGAGTTAGAGTTGAGTCGAGCGAAGCTCAGGGTCTCCGGAGTCATCTTCTAGAGAGTCTGGTTTTCCTCTTGTACCTTCCCCTTTGTAAGACTTTCTTTATTTAATATATTATTCTTCTTTTACTTTTCTGAGTATTTACTTAGTGCAATATTATTCTCAATAGTGTTGTAGTGTTCTAGCTTAGTCTTTTAGTAGTTACACACTAGATTGTGATCCTGTGATCACTCCTTGGCTGTTATCAATGTCTGTAGCAAGGTGCTGTAGTTGGGTCGTATACTCAGCTAGGGTAGTGAGAGTTAGTGTAAGCGCGGTGCTAAGGCTAAACCTCACCGTTAGATGTCGCTGATCCGGACGGAATGATTGTGGGCGCACTGGTGGGAGGTGATAGATCCTGCTCGGCATTAGGATTCCCACCACGTACGGGCTAGTTATTAAAAGGCAGGGGCGTACATAAGTTTGTATTCGCTTGAGTAGGGGTTCTGTCTCCTGCTCTCTCGTTTACTCCCAGCAGCCAAGTAGTAAGGTAGCAATCCTAGTGTGTCTCCACTATCTGATTAGATTAGAACACGAAAGTAGAATTAGAACCATAGGAGTCCTTAACTCACTCATTGTACTCCCACCTAGCTACACTACACTAGTTATCTTTTATTTATCCTAGAATCATCATCATCCTTCTAACCCTTTCGTTATCTCCTCCTTTACACTAGTTGCCTCTAGATTGAGACAGGGATCTCCTTCCTATTATTCTTTCTAGCTACCGCTTTCCCTTGGGATAAATATAAATATAATACCTTGGAATACTCACGGGTGAAGTGCTACAGTGGTACATTCTGTGCGCTTGCGGAATTATCCAATAGACTTTGAATTACCCCTCAGGCATTTCTGGCGCCGTCACCAATCTCTGGTCGGTGCGTTAAGATTTGCCAACACAGTCCATGACTCCCGTATGACTTGTGAAGAGTGTGGAGGCACTGGCCACACAGGAAGAAATTATCCTGAAGTCCAAGAGGATGTCAACTACATCAACAACAATGCCAACTATCGTCCTTAACAGAATTAAGGATGGAACCAGCAAATCAAGGGTGGAATCATCAACAAAGATCGAACTACCTAGGTAATTACTCGGGTAACTACCAAGGTAACAATTTCAACCAACCACCTTTGAGAGAGATGATTGTTAATTAGAATAAAGTTACTGAAAACATGTCTAGAAAGAGAGCTTCCAATGATAAAATTCTTGAAACCATAAATAATAGAATGGATAGTTTACTTCGCCATAAAGAATCATCTTAGCTTTAATAGGATGATAGAATCACAAATCTCTCGCCTAGCGACTTCAGTACCCATGGCCGAAAAAAGTAAGATTTTGGGGAATCCTGGATGAATTAGAAACCACGAATCTTGTAGACATCTTCAATGCAGGAGAATACTTCGTCCCACCACCCAGACCACTGAGACCTGTATGGGAAGAGGAGGACATGCCAGAAAAGAAAGGAGATCCAGGAAGACCCGTCATCCCCATCCGCATCGGAGCTCACACTTTTGACAAAGCTATCTACGACCTTGGAGCAAGTGTCAACATTATGCCAAAAGTAATTTACGAGAAAATTCATGGTCAACCTTTGTTGTACACAACTATGTGTTTGCAGCTTGCAGATCAGACATTGTGCTACCCTAAGGGAATCCTTGAAAATGTTCTCGTGGGAGTTGGACACTCAGCTCTACGAGTAGACTTTGTGGTGATAGAAATAGAAGGAGATGATAGAGCACCCATTATTTTGGGATGACCATTCCTCAGCATAGCCAAAGCCACCATCTACGCCGACACCGCCAAGATCTACTTCACCATTGGAAACACTAAGGAGAGATTCCGATTCAAGCATCGTACACTCACCAACTGAGTTCACCCTCAACACCCGTACGACTACTTGGACTTTGACAAGACTTCAGAAAAGAAGAGCAAGATTCTAGAGAAGAGGCCTCAACAAAAGGAGACCCCAGTCAAAAAGAATGTCTACACTTATGAAGGTATCCTACCTACGCCAAACAAGAAGAACAACAAGAAGGGGAAGAGCAAAGCAAAGCAACCTGTTCAAGAACCAGTTTGGATGGTCAACACAATTGAGCCACTCATTGACCCTGCTTTTCCTCCATCAAACCTTGAGAAGAAGGATGACCCTGGAGTGCCTACCATCGATTGCATGATCGAAGGGAGCACCTTCTACAAGACATTCTGTGACATCGGCTCAAGCGTCAACATCATGTCTACGGTAACATATAGACATTTATATCGTGATAGACCCATATGCCCAACATATTTGCAGCTTCAGCTGGCGGACCAATCTTTCTGATTTTTGGAAGGAATAGCCAAGGATGTAACAGTTAAGATCAGGGATCACGAGGTGCCCACCAACTTCATGGTTCTAGACATGGGTGAAGAAGATGATGTCCACCTTATCCTAGGAAGACCGTTCCTTCACACCACAGGCGCGATTATCTACATGAAGCAAGGAGAGATTCATTTCCACTTCCCTGGAGAAAAGGTACACTGTTACTTTAAGAGCTATACTACCTATGAGAAGCCCAAGAAGAAGAGGAATAGGAGACGCCACGCTCAGCGTCAAAGACATCAAGCCATCAGTGAAGAAGGGGCTGATGAAGAGAAGGAAGCTGTTGAAGGAGAAGCTGCCCTAGAGGCCAAAGAAGAAGAGAAGGTTCTGGACGAGGAACCATAGGAAGAGAAACTGAAGACAAAGAAAGTGTGGAGGAAGAAAGAGACAACACCACCAAGCACTCCCGCACCAGAAGAGGGATCGCTATCTCTCAACTCACCAGATACTCAGGTACAAACAGAAGAGGAGAAATCAGGGGAGGACTCTGTCCCCTCAGACACCCCCTCAAGTGCTTGATCGAGCTAGAAGGTCCGGTTTGACGGACCTAAATCTTTGAACCTTCGCCAAAAGGTTACATCGGTAGTTATCCTCATATTTATTTCCCGCATAATTTTTAGCATGTTTATTTTTCCAGCATTCAGTCATAAGCATTTAGCATATTTATATTTTTCTCATTGCATTGAAAAGAAAATTTATTTTGTTGCATCATAGCATTGCATCCGAAAAACTTAAGCCCCATGCGAATAAGTTTTGGTCAAGTTTTCGCTTTGGAGGCACAAAAATAATTTTTGCATCTCGCATATAAAATAGAAAATCCAAAAATATTGAGATCTTGTTGAAAATTGCTTAATTGAAAATCTATAAAATTCCCGAGACGCTTAAGGCATTACGGTTTTACCCCTAACGCTTAATCTATTCCATGAGCTTTGTTGTTTATTTGAGTTAAGTCAGGATTCAATAAGAAGGAAGAATAGCTAGAAGTTTTCATCCACTCTGGGAAGGACTACTTCATCAACCATCTACTTTTGGAGACCCAGAGGGACAAGGAACATCTACGCTGTCAAGATTCAAGATGAATGACTATGTCAACATCCAGCTTGGGGAAGGAGCATCCCCCATGTATCTAGCTAAGTATCTATTCCCTTATATGTGTGTGTCGGTGTTTCGTACCCCGGGGGGTATCACACCAACAAGTGAATTTCTAAGCGTGCTCCCTAATCCGGATGGTGATGCAAGAAGGACACAAGATTTTTATCCTGGTTCGGGCAAAAGAAAGCCCTACGTCCAGCCGGGGGAGGAGACTTGTATTATCTTGCACCTAGGTGCTCGTACAGGGGTGAGTACAAGGCAGTCCTGAGACTTTGAGTGAGAGTGTGTGTGTGTTGTGGGCGTGCTAAAACCTGCCCTAAGCTATGCCCTGGCGTCCCCTTTTATAGGCCAAGGGGAGGCTCAGGAGTACAAGATTTGGTAGGGCAATCGTGTGCGTGACGTCGAGGCATGGGCGCTCGTCGAGTCGTCGGTGCTGTAGATGCTCCCTATTGTCCGGATCGAGTCTATGGATCCATGTTTTGGTCCGGTTCGACCCTGTAGCAGCGTGGGCGATGGCGCCCAGCTTGTCCTTGCTTGATGCGGGCTGACAAAATGGAGGTGTGGGCGATGATGGCTTGCCCAGGAACCCTGGCGAGTGGCCATCGTGGTGGGAAAGACGGGTCATGGCGCGTCCCATACGCCAGTCCCATCCGCCATCATCCCTCGAGCGGCTGAGGACGGCCTCGAGGGGTCGACGATCCGAGCGATGGGATGGAGCGGCGTGTTTGACGGTACGGAGAGTTGACGATGGCGTTTGAGGGGATGCTGCATGTGGCACAGTGCGCAGCATGGTGTCACACGCCGGCTTCGCCATCCTCGAATCCGGGATGGGCAACGTAATGATGGAATTGACCGGCGTACGATCCACTATTATGGGCCCCGTAGCCATAGAGTTAGGCGAGTTGGTGTACCGCCGCACCGTTTTGAGCCCCGTAGCCATGTGCTTGCTCCCGGAAAGGCAATAATTGCCGGTAGACTCGAGCGGTCGTCCCGCTCGAGCGGTCTCCGTCACCGTCTCGAGTGGTCGCTTGCTCGAGTGGTTTCCGTCACCGTCTCGAGCGCTCGCTCGGAGCGGTTTCCGTCACCGTCTCACCGTCGCTCGAGCGGCCGTCACCGTCTCGAGCGATCGCTCGCTCGAGCGGTTTCCATAGTTCTTTCTCGAGCGGGCGAGCGGCTGCTGCTCGAGCTAGCGGGTTCCGTGGCTTCTGTGGGCCAGATCGTGGGCCGGCCCAGTACGAGGAGAATTAGGGATTTCCTTTAGTTAGCCTTTTGGGATTTAGAGAGGGGTGAAGGTGGTTTGCTTATCTCTAATCCCCCTAGTTTAGGACCCCCTAATCTAGGTACCCGACAGTAGCCCCCGAGCCCTTGCTTGATTGTGAAAAAATTCAAGCAAGGGATCATGAAGTGGAGTTGAAGTACCTAGACTTAGGGTCGTGTTGTTTCGAGGAGTTATTTCCTCCTTTCTTCGTGGGGGGCGCGCGAGCGTCCCCGCGGGGGTAGCTCGAGGCCCCGCAGGGAATGAGGCATTCCTCCGGGGGCTTTGAGATGAGTGGTTTTGAGTAAGAGTATTATTAACTGATTTGTAGCGCTCGAGGCGAAGATTTCGACGACTCCTCGAGCCCCCGAGTATTTCCCGCTCCTCCCGTGTCGAGGAGGTCGTTTATGTGACTCGAGCCCCGAGCCTCGAATTGCCGGGCCGTAGTCATGATCTAGTTCATCGCTAGATCTCTTGGATCGATCCAAGTGGCGGGAGGACCGACGCTACCCACGGGCCGAGTGAGCGCCATGTCTCCCTGTGAGCTGGTAACAGGGAATCCAAGTGAGAGTCCGTCTCCTTTCGAGGGGAGGCGGCATCGAGGCCCGGGGGCGCTCTCATTAGAGCTGGGCGCATAGCTTTTAGAGGACCATCCCCGTTCGAGGGGGCCGGTGGCTCGAGTGCCTCCCGTCGACGGGATCTCGTGGAAGCTCAGCGCCCTGCCTTGGACGTGCCCTTGGGTTTCAAGGGTTCATTCTCGAGAGGACCCTTTCGAGGGATCCTTCCCAGGGGCACCCCTAACTCGAGTGCTCGAGGGCGGCTGTTCGAACCCATTCTGGGTCAGCCTCCGCTCCCTCGAGTCTTACAGGTGGGGACCAGGGTCCCAGGTTATCTTACCGTGTAAGGAACCGTCTGTCGAGACGTCCCGTCGCTGCGCCAATCAAGGAGAATCCGTCCGTTGCTGGTGGCGCGCCTTTTTTGGTGGAAACCGGCGCGTTATGATGATCGTGGCCTGGCGACGGTTTCGCTCCATCTTGCGACGCGTGCGCCCTGTGAGTGGAGGTAGGTGGCGGTTTGTCAGGGGCAGTAAATGCGGTTACCGTTTCTAGCCGAGTCCGCCGAGGGCGCGCAGCCGTTGGATGGCGTGATCTGGGCCGTCGGATGCAAGTCATGCGGATCGGCTCGGGCTCTATAAATACGGGGGAGTGGGCTCCTGGTTCCCCTTCTCCGCATTCTCGCCTTCCTTCTACAGCCGCCGCCGGTTGCATTCTTGTTCCCAGATCTAACCACCGCCGCCGCTACACTCGCTTGCGACCACCGCCGCCGCATTTGTCTGCGACCGCCGCCGCCGCCGTCCTCACTTTGCGCCGCCGCCCTTCTCGTTTCACCGCCCCGCCGCCGTTCTTCCGCCGACGCCATGGTGTCAAGCAAGAGGGTCAACAAGAACGCGGGCCGTGGGTCCGGCCAAGGCGCGGGGCATGGCCGGCCCAGCGGCAAGGCGCCGCCGGCAAGGAGCCCGCTAGCCCCGTGCCGGTGGTGATGTACGACGCGCCCGTGGCCTCGGTCCACGGTGATCGAGGCGGCGTTGGAGGGCCTCGTCGACGGTGGATGCTCCTCCGCAACCCGGCGGAGGGGCCGCCGGAGTGGATAGTGCCGGAGCCCGACCACCTCGAGCCCGTCGTCCGGAGGGCTATGTTCGAGTTTCATCAAGTTCCACAAGCGGGGACTTGGCGCGCGGCCGAGCCGCTAATGCGGGCGCTCCCCACCATTTTGGGGTCGAGCGCCAAAGACTTCAACCCCAACTCGATCTCGCACGCCGCCAGCTTCGCCGCCGTGTGCGAAGGGTACCTTGGGACGGCGCCGTAGTGGGACCTGTTTGTCCACATCTTCAAGGCGACGCTATTCACCCTGGCGGTGAGCAGCGACGGCAACGATGCTGACGACGACGACGAGGAAGAGGAGGGGAAGGAGAAGGAGAAGGAGAAGGTGAACGCCCGTCGTTACGTTCGAACGGGTTCCTGCTCGATCGGGCTGAAGAGGCGGGAGCACTGGCTGCCTGGCACGTGGGCCTCGAACAACGCCGGATGGGCCGCGGAATGGTTCTACCTCCGTAATGAGGGGAACTACTTCCTAGAGTATATCGGCGCCGTGTTGACCACGCCCAAGTACAATTGGGGCTTCGGTCAACCGAGCAAGCTCCAGCCCCGCATCGACCCTCTGACCGACGCTCTGGAGAGGCTCTGCCATCGGAGGGCCGGCAACATCACCCTCAACATCGGCCCATGTCGTCGCCGGGTTCCACTCCCGCCGGTGATCCCGCTCCGAGCCGTCCCGCTACGCGCTCGGACCGATGACGGCGGATGCGCGACCCCCAGGCGCTCGAGGCCGCCAGGATGTCCAACATCCCTTCCGGCCGCCACGATCGTGGCTCGAGTGCGCGAGGCGATCGACGGCGGCAAGAATTTTGGAGAGAACCAAGTCGGCCTCTTTCCCATGTGCCCGGACGCCGACCTTGCTCGGGCTATGTAAGTTTCTTCGAGGCCCTTCTTCGTGGACTTTGCTTTTCTTTTAGTTTGCGCCCGCCTTATCGAGGCGTGTCCTTTCAGGAGGTCGTCGATCACGCGGACTCGGTGCCCCCGGTGAAGGAGGACGCGCCCGACCGCGAGGTAAGACGCCTCAAAAATGATCAAGAACACACGGTAGCCCTTTCGAGGAGGGAGGAGAAAGCAAAGAAGGCCCTCGAGCTAGAGGAAAGGGAGAAGCGTAAGGCCAGACGCCGCTGGGAGCGGATGTTGCGTCTAGATGCGAACCCATGCGACTGGAGCCCCAGCCTGGACTCGACCGATGAGGACGAGTGGGAGGATGACGAGGAGGACGACGAGGTGATAGATAGCGATGGCGCCACCACCGCTCGAGTGCTGACGCCTCCTCGATCTCGCGTGCAGGAGGTGTCTCTGGCACCGGCTCGTCTCGAGCTAGGCGGCAGCTCGTTGTTGGCTCGAGCGGACCAGCAGCAGGAGGGGTCGTCCCGCGCTCGAACGCCATCGCCGACTCGTGCGGGGCAGCAGGAGGAACCTTCCCGCCGCTCCAACGGCGGCGCCATCACCGATCCGAGCGGGGCAGCGGGATGGATCATCCCAATGTTCCGGCCATGGCGCGCGGGCGCCATCTCCGACGCGGCGGGACTCCTCTTCCCGTCGCCACTCATCTTCAACGGGCGCGCACACCCGGCAGCACAAGGCTGCAGATGTGCGCAAGTCTTCCGCAGTCCAGCCCGGCGAGCGACCCGTCGAGCGCCGGACTCCTTCCAGCGGTTGCCGGGCTGAGCGGACCCCGTCCCGCCGGACTCAGGACCCCACGAGGGACCCTACGCCAGACCCGGCCAAGGAGTCGACAGGAGCGGGGGCGGGGGAGGCCGCCAAGGCCACCGAGCCCCCGAGTGCCTCGAGCTGGGCTGGTGCCCGTGGCCCCCGAGCGGCTCGAGCGGCGCGGCCGAGGCCGCAAGCCCTCGAGCGATTCGAGGGAGCCGGCCATGGCTCGAAAGCCCCCGAGCGTTCGAGCGAGTAAGTCCGGTGACTCGAGCAGGCGCCACCCGTCCACAAGGTAAGTCTTTCGACCGGATTGCCTTTTCGTTTTGCTTGTGAATCTCTTATCGTCGTTGTTTTTGTTTTTCTCTTTCTTTTAGAAACAAGCGCCCTCTGCGGTCCCTCTCATCCCTTCCACCCATGCTGCCTTCAAAGAAGCTAAAGGTTTCTGGAGGGTCGAACGGCGCCCCGTCCGCCCCAGGTGGAGTGACTCTTCCTCCTACTACCCCAATTTGGTTAGCGCAAGCCAAAGAGGCGATTGAGCGCGGGAAGCTGATGGCGGCCGCGTCTCGTGCAGGTGCCGGGGCCGCGACCACGGCAACCGGGGAGAAGACCGCCACCACCACCACTGCTTCGACCGTCTCCCCGCTCGAGGCGTCATCGTCACCGGCTGTACAAGCGGCTGGCGACAAGGAGGCGACGGGGCCGGGGACGACGGGCGCCACTCCGCCGATGGGGGCCGGGTCGGAGCAGCACCCGATCACGCTCGGGGACGAAAGCCCGAGCCCCGGCTCCAAGACATGGCCAATCGGCTTGCGTCAGCTCGAGGAGGGGCGCAAGGAGAAGGAGGAGGAGGAAGAAGTGCCGACGGCCGTCGATCGGCCGGCGGTCGACGTAGAGATGCAGGAGGTGGGGCAGGTTCCCGACCCCCAGATGGACCGGGCGCCCACCCCTCCTCGAGATATGGAGGCCGACCCCTCGGCTGTGTGGCAGGTCGAGGTGCCTCAGACCTCCCTAGTTGAGCAGGGGGAGGCCCATGCATTGGCGCAAAAGGGGGCGCCGGAGGAGCACCCCACCGCCGTGCGGGGGGAGGAGAAGGTGGAGCAGCCCGCTGCCACACGGGAAGAGGAGCTGCAGGGCGGCACACAGGGGGAGGCGGAGTAGCCCAAGGAGCTCCGCATGGTGGTGTATCAGGCACCACCATTGCTGCTGCAGTCGGGGGAGGTCGTGGTGCCCCACCTCGTGCCCGACTCGACGACGGGCGAGGTGCGGTTCACCAGTGTGTCTGAGGCTGATCAATGGGAGGAGGCCCAGAGAAAGCAGGCGGCGGCCGCCGTCGTTGACGGCCCCACCGAGCCCACCGAGTCGTCGATCCTCGAGAGGAGGCGGATCGAGGCGCGGGCGCTTGCGCAGGAGGCGTCGTCGTCCTGGAGCCAAACCCAACGCCCGCCGACACTGGCCGAGCGGGTAGTGACGGCCGGCGTCGACCTGGAGGTGGTAAGGGGGATCCACAGCTCCGTCGACCGCGACATGCGGGAGGCGTACCCGCTCTGGGAGAAGCCGCCACTAGTGCTTCCCGACCCGCTCGACCCCGAGGCTCCTGCGATCATGATGAACGATCAAAAGGAGCTCGGGACTCATATGGAGGCCGAGGAGTGCCGACAGTGGCTCGAGAACACCCTGCGGGTCGCCCTGTCTCTCGTTTCTGAGGACATGCCCCGTCTCTCTGCTGTAAGTGCCCAAGCGCGATTATTTTCCTTGCGTTTTCTCGAATTGTCGCAATTTTGTTTCCTGACTTCTTCTTTTTGTGATTCAGTCGGCGCAGGGCTGCTCTTATGCCAAGTCCGTCCACATCCATGCCCTTCATGAGAGTGAGGACGAGATCAGGCGGCTCGTGCGCCAGGGCCAAGACGCCGAGGGGGATCTGCATCGGTCTGCTCGGCTTCTTCGAGAGGCCAACGCCGCACTGGACGCCGCCAAGGGAGCTGCAAAAAGGGCCCAAGACGAGCTCGCTCGAGCTGCGCAAGAGGCAGAGGTGGCTCAGCAGGAGGCCCGTGACAAGCTCGCCCAAGCCGCGCGGGAGGCGGAGACGGCTCGGCAAGGGCACGAGCGGCTGTGGGGGGACTTCGAGCAGCTCAAGAAGGACGCGGCCACGGCGGTAGCGAGCTTCAAGGCCAAGTGTCGGCAGGTGGAGCAGCTCGAGAAGGACAAGGCCGCCGTCGAGGCATACGTGAAGGACCTGCAGTCGACGATCTCCCGAGAAACCGCCGAGAAGGAGGCCCTCGTGAGCGCGCTCGAAACGGAGAAGAAGCGGGCGGGCGACTTCCAGATGGAGGTGGCCAATCTCCGTCAGAAGGAGACGGAGAAGGACCTCGCCATTCAGGGAGCCGGCAAGGCCTACGAGGAGCTGCGGGTGGAGAAGAGCGACGCCGACCGCGCGCTCAGGAGGAAGGAGCCGAGCTCACGCAAGCGCTCGAGCGCGAGCAAGGGCTCTCGACCCGCTGCACTGGTAAGTACTTTGAGCTGTTCTACTTTTCCTTTTCGTGCGTGGTTCCTGTATGTTGCTCGAGCGCTTAGTTCTCGACGTCCTCTTTTAGCTCTAGAGGCGGACCTGGTGGCGGCGTGTGAGGACGCAAGGTTGACCCAGGCGTTGCTTGATGGCGAGGTTTTGTCCAAAGCCCGCATCACTGGCGCCATCGACACCCTCAACGCCAACTGGGGCTTCACGCCCGTGGTGGACATCGAGGGGCCAGACGCCGGCCACGGCTACGCCAGCCGAGTCGTCGAGTTCGGCGCTTCTCTGCGGGGCCGTGTCCGAGATGCCCTCGTCTTCGCCGCGCGTCGGACCATGGCCATCTTCTACTCCGGGTTCGATGCTTTGAGGGAGGCTGCTCAGGCCGGGATGGAGGCGGTTGCGGGCGGCTTTACCTACACCGAGGATGAGCAGGAGGGTGGCGTGAACCCCTGGATCGAGCAGCTCAAAGCCGACGCCGAGGAGCCCGGGGCCCGTCTTGCAGAAAGCTTCTTGCCTGAAGTCCTCCCTCCTGATGCGGAGTAGTTTTCAGCCGGCCTGCGAGCCGAGATTTGGGCAGCAAGGCCCTTTGTAAGAAAAATTATCTTGGTTGTGGAGTGGCCCAAGTGGCTTTTAAACATTTGTGTTTATGACTTATGCTATGGTGCTTTAGTTTTTTCTCTGTGCTCCAAGTTATCTTTCATTCCTTGCCTTTGTTTCTTTTTAACTAAGTGCTACGCGTGCCGTGCTCTAACCGTTTCGAGGGGAGATGAGTTGGGGTACCGTAGCTCGGAAGCGTGGGCGGCCTTGTGCTCGATCGTCCCAGCTCGAAGGGCTCGAGGTGACGCTCATACTTAGTTTTTATGAGAAAGCTCAAGGCGGGGAAGGAAGATAGTGTATGGAGCGTTTGTGAAAACATTAAGCGTGTTTTTTCGAGGACTTCAGGGGGATCCCCCCCTGGTCTAGCCCCCGAGGGGGGCTTGACTTTATGGAGACAAAGTCGAGCCCACCTTGTGTATGAATGAATTGAATGTGAGAAACTGACTTGCAGGGTCTTTATTCATTCATACTAATGGTAGATTTAAATGAAAAGATGTACAAGGCATCGAGGCCTAGGGGAAAAAGCGACGTAGCTGTTCGACATTCCACGCGTTGGTGAGGGTCGAGCCGTCCTCGTCGGCTAGCTTGTAGGTCCCTGGTTTCAGCACTTCGACTACGATGAACGGGCCTTCCCAAGGAGGAGTGAGCTTGTGGCGCCCCTTGTTGTCCTGTCGTCGACGGAGCACGAGGTCGCCGACCTCGAAATCCCTCTTGCGCACGTTCTTCTCGTGATACTGACGTAGCTTCTGTTGGTAGCGCGCAGAGTGTAGGAGCACCGTGTCTCGAGCTTCCTCGGCTTGATTGACGGCGTTAGCTAGCCTTTCCTCATTGGTCTGCTCGTTGTAGGCCTTGAGTCGAGGGGACCCATATTCGAGGTCGGTGGGGAGGACGGCCTCTGACCCTAGACCAAGAAAAACGGGGTGAACCCGGTGGCTCGGCTCTCGGTCGTTCGTAAACTCCATAGGACAGATGGGAGCTCAGCCGCCTACTTCCTGCCGTGTTTGTTGAGGCGATCGAAGATCCTTGGCTTTAACCCCTGCAAAATCATGCTGTTGGCACGCTCGACTTGGCCATTAGTTTGAGGATGGGCAACTGCCGACCAGCCTTCACACGGATGTGGTGCCGATCGCAAGTCCAGAACTTTTTGCCCGTGAACCGGGTGCCATTGTCGCTGATGATGACATTAGGGACTCCAAAGCGGTGGATGATGTCGGTGAAGAATTCGACCGCCCGCTCTGAGCGGATGTTGGTGATGGGCTTAGCCTCGATCCATTTGGTGAATTTGTCGATGGCCACAAGCAAGTGGGTGTAGCCTCCCATCATTTTCTTGAGGGGTCCGACCAGATTGAGCCCCCAGACCGCAAATGGCCACGTGAGGGGGATCATCTGGAGCGCGTGTGCTGGGAGATGCGTTTGCTTGGCGTAGAACTGGCATCCTTCACACGCTCGAACTAACTTGATGGCGTCGCGGCTTGCAAGTGGGCCGAGAAGCCTCGACGAAAGCGTTTCCGACCAGGGTTCTTGGCGCCGCGTGGTGGCCGCAAGCCCCGAGTGCATGTCTTTGAGCAATTTCCTGCCTTCATCGATCGAGATGCACCGTTGAAGTATGCCGGTTGGACCGCGGTGGTAAAGCTCTCATCACCTCCGTAGATGACGTAAGTTTTGGCTCGACGTGCCGCCCGTCTTGCTTCGTTCGATCCTTCGCGCTCCCCGAACAAGATATTCGAGGAAGGGCGCACACCAATCTGGCCGGGGGCTCGAATCTTGATCGATCTCCATGACCTCGGCCTCCGTCGAGGGGGGCTCGGTCATCGGAGTGGGCTCGATGACTGGTTCTGCTCCAGCCCCCGAGTCCCACTTTACAGATGGCTCGTGAAGATCTTTCAAGAAGACGTCTGGGGGGACGGCGCTCGAGACGACGCGATCTTGGCTAACTCATCTGCGGCTTCATTGAAACGTCTCGGGATGTGGTTGAGCTCGAGGCCGTGGAAGTTTGCTTCCAGTTTGCGCACTTCATTGCAATACGCATCCATTTTTTCGTCATGGCAGCTCGAAGCTTTCATCACCTGGTCGATGAAAAGTTGCGAGTCACCTCGAGCGTCAAGGCGTCGAACCCCGAGCTCAATAGCAATACGCAACCCGGTGACGAGCGCCTCATATTCTACCATATTGTTTGAGGCAGCAAAGTGGATCCGCACCACGTAGCGCATGTGCACTCCGAGGGGTGAAATGAAGAGTAGGCCTGCGCCTGCTCCTGTCTTCATGAGCGACCCATCGAAATACATGGTCCATAGCTCGGCTTGAATCTGTACTGGGGGAAGTTGGACGTCGGTCCATTCAGCGAAAAAGTCAGCCAGTACTTGGGATTTGATAGCTTTTTGTGGGGCGTATGTGATGGTCTCACCCATGAGCTCGACCGACCACTTGGCGATTCATCCCACGACTTCCCGGTTCTGGATAATTTCTCCAAGTGGGAATGACGATACCACTGTCACCGGGTGGCTAAGAAAATAGTGCTGAAGCTTTCTTCGGGTGAGCACGATTGCATAGAGCAGCTTTTGGATTTGGGGGTATCGAGTCTTCGCATCCAAGAGCACCTCACTGACAAAGTAAACTGGCCATTGGACGGGGAGCGTGTGCCCCTCTTCCTGCCTCTCGACCACTATGACTGCGCTAACCACCTGAGTGGTTGCGGCAATGTAGAGGAGGAGTGGCTCGGCGGGTTTGTCCGGTGTAGCTGGTCGAGGTGGCACGAGCACGAGAGGGGAGGTGAGCATGCTCTTCAGCCTTGAGAGGGCTTCCTCCGCCTCGGGTGTCCATGCAAAGTGCTCGGATTTTTTGAGGAGTTGATATAAAGGCAAGGCTTTCTCTCCCAGGCGCGCGATGAACCGGCTAAGGGCGGCTAGGCACCCTGTGATTTTTTGCACTCCCTTTAGGTCTCGAATTGGCCCCATTCTCATGATAGCTGTGACCTTCTTAGGATTGGCCTCGATCCCGCGCTGGGAGACGATGTAGCCCAGCAACATGCCTCGAGGTACACCAAAGACACATTTTTCGGGGTTCAACTTGATGTTCTTGGCCTTGAGGCACTCGAACGTCAACTTGAGGTCCTCGACGAGGTTTTCGACCTTACGCGTCTTGACAACGATGTCATCTACGTACGCCTCGACCGTTTCTCCTATGTGTTTGCCGAAAACGTGAAGCATGCACATATATGTTGCCCCGGCGTTTCAAGGCCGAAAGGCATCGTGACATAACAAGACATGCCCACAAAAGTGATGAATGAAGTCGCGAGCTGGTCGGACTCCTTCATCTTGATTTGGTGATAGCCGAGTAGGCGTCGAGAAAGGAAAGTACTTCACAACCCGCGGTGGAATCGACAATTTGATCTATTCGAGTTAAAGGAAATGGAACTTTGGGACATGCTTTTTTTAAACTAGTGTAGTCTACACACATTCTCATTTTCCCATTCTTTTTCTCTACTAATACAGGGTTAGCTAACCACTCGGGATGATGTACCTCCTTGATGAATCCGGCCTTCTCGAGCTTCTCGACCTCCTCGTGGATGACCCTGCGCTTCTCTTCGTCGAAGCGGCGCAGTCGTTGCTTGACAGGTCTCGAACCGGGACGGATCTCCAAGGTGTGCTCGGCGACATCCCTCGGTATGCCAGGCATGTCCGAGGGACTCCACGCAAACATATCAGCATTTGAGTGGAGAAAGTCGACGAGCATTGCTTCCTATGCGCTGTCGAGGGAGGCGCTGATGATCAGCGCCTTCTCGTCTGAGGAGCTCGGATTGAGCGGGATTTTCTTGGTGTCTTCGGCGGGCTCGAAATTGCCGGCTTGTCGTTTTGGTGCTGGGGCGGCGGCCTCTGCTGCCAGGCAGTCGAGCATCTTGGCTAGCTCCTTGGACTCGATCAGGGACTCACCGTACTCGATGCACTCCACGTCACAGCAGTATGCGTGCTCGTACGTGGAGTCGACGGTGATAATCCCTTTTGGCCCCGGCATCTTGAGCTTGAGGTAGGCGTAGTTGGGGATCGCCATGAACTGGGCATAGCACGGGCGGCCCAGGATGGCGTGGTAAGTCCCCTCGAAACCGGGCACGTCGAAAGTCAGGACCTCTCGACGGAAGTTCGAGCGCGTGCCAAAGTAGACGAGGAGGTCGATGCGGCCGATCGTGAGTGCCTTCTTGCCAGGGACGACACCGTGGAAGCCCCCAGCGTTCGGCTTGAGCTGCGCCCTTGTGATGCCGAGTAGTGTGAGCGTTTCCATGTAGATGATGTTGAGGCTGCTGCCTCCATCCATGAGAACTTTGGTGAAGCGGGCGTTGAGGATGACCGGGTCGACGACGAGAGGATACGCGCCGGGGTTGGTGACGTGCTCTGGATGATCATCACGGTCTAAGGTGATGGGGGCATCCGACCAGTCCAGGAACTGAGGCGTGGCGGGTTTCACAGAGAAGACCTCCTTGCGCTCGTTCTTCTGCTCCCGACGCGACATCTGAGTCGTAGGGCCTCCATATATCATATAGCAGTCGGCGATGGGCGGGAACCCGTTGTCGTCGTTGTCGTTGGCTTGATCGTCGCCACCCTTATCCTTCTTGTCGTCGTCTTTGCCTATGCCAAACTTCTTGAAGTAGCCTCGAAGCATACGGCAGTCCTCGAGGTTATGCTTGACCGGCTCTTTATGGTACGGGCATGGCTGTTTCAGCATCCTGTCGAAGATGGCCCCATCTGGAGGGGGTCGAGGCTTCTTGCGGTCGGCCGCGGCGACCTCGCCTTCCACGACCACACGCTTGCCTTGCTGGTTGCCCTTCTTCTTCTTCCCATTCTTCTTCTGGCCCTTGCTCGTGCCCTCCCCGTCGTCGGGTGGCGGCTTGGGCTTGCTCCCGTCCCCGCCAAAGAACGCTCCCATGGCCTCATCACCGGTGGCGTAGTCGGCGACGACGTCCATGAGCTCGTCGACGGTCTTTGGGCGGTTGCGCCTGAGCTCCCGCACTAGCTCCTTGCATGTGGTGCCCAAGACAAACGCCAGGATGACGTCATGGTCAGGGATGTGCGGCAACTCGGTGCGCAGCTTGGAGAAGCGTCGAGCAAAGTCTCGAAGAGACTCCCCGGTATGCTGCTTGCAATTCCAGAGGTCCCACGAGTTGCCAGGTCGAATATAGGTGCCCTTGAAGTTTCCCTCGAAAATCCGGACTAGATCGGTCCAGTCGTAGATCTGATTAGGGGGGGAGCTCCTCGAGCCATCGGCGAGCGGTGTCAGAGAGGAACAGAGGGAGTTGGCGTATGATCGCCTTATCCTCTCGAGCCCCTCCCAGTTGGCAGGCCAGCCGGAAGTCGGCAAGCCAGAGCTCTGGCTTGGTTTCCCCGTTATACTTGGCTAAGCTCGTGGGGGGTCGAAACGGGTTAGGCAACGGCGTGTTGCGGATGGCTCGACTGAAGACTCGAGGGCCCGGCGGCTTGGGAGCCTGCCGGTCCTCGTCGCTGTCATAGCGCCCTCCTCGATGGGCGTTGTAGCCACGGTCCTCGGTGCCCGCGGCCTTACGTCGTCGGTTGTCGTTGATATCATGACGCTCATCTTGACGCTCGCGGATGTCGAGGATGCGATCACGGATGGGGGCCCTACCACCTTGAGGGGGTACCTCTTGGTGGACCGAGCCCTCTCGCTCGTGCCGTGGCAGGTTGGCCGGCGGCTCGATTCCCGCTCGCGCAGCCTTGAGGCTGAACTTTCGCTTGCCGGGCGGCCGCGACCTGGAGGAGCCCTTGGACCTCATCTCGTATCCGTAATGCTTGCGGATTCGAGGGCGCCGGCATGTCTCGCAGTAGCATAGCCGCTGCGAGAACATTTTGGCTTGCTCGAGGGAAGTGGGCTGGCTCGAGCGGTGCTTCTGGCTGCCCGTCATTGACGATGCGGTTGAAGACGCCTCGTGCTTTTCCTCGAGCGCCGAGAGCTCGAGGAGGAGGGGGATGGTTCTGTTCGAGGGCACGCTTGAGCAGCTCCAGATTTGCGCGTTCCGCATTCATCTTGGCTTCGATCTCTCTGAGCTGGGCCCATTGCGCCGCTCGAGCATCATCTTCAGGTCATTGGTTGTTCTGCCCCTGCGGTAGCTCCTCGCGAGGTTCGATTACCTGCAAGGCTCCAGCCGCTGGCGTCCCAAGCACCGGCATTCCGACCGGCCGGCTGGCTGCTGCAGTGGCCGCAGCGGCGCTGTCTCTGGTCTCCTCGTCCGACGGGACGTCATTTTCAAGGAGGAAACACTCACGAGCTGGGTCATAGCACCCTGAATCTGAGTCATCGGAGTCGGGGTCGGCGCCGGACGGTGTCCAGGGCCTTCCCGTGCTCTCCTCCTCAATCCAGTGGCGCATGTTCCCGACCGTGGTGCGGCGTTGTGAGCCAAGCGCCCTGTTAAACCCGCGGTTCACCGTCGCCGGCCACACGATCTCCAAGTTCATGGCGGCATGCAAGAGGGGGCCCGGGCTCTCCTCTTGCGGTCCCATTGCTGACTGGATCTCGTTGGCGAACGTGGCAGCGGCGTTGGTGAGCCCGAATGGAAGCCTGCGACGGGCTCGATAGAGCCCATGCGGTAAGAAGTTGGGCGACGTTGGCCGTGCGAGCGCTCGAGGTGCCACGCCGGGCTCTCTCGGTGAACGCATGGCGAACGTGAAGCCAGGGTCCACGTCATGAGCTGCCTGCCTACGCACCACTCCCTGTCGTGCGCCCGGCGCCCCTGCTGGGTGTGCCACGGCGTCCGACTGGGAGGGTACGCGAGCAGCGTGCTCAGAGCCCTGCGTGGGCTGGCGATGAAGCTGGTGTTGGTGGCGCCTGCGCCTTGGCAGCGAGCCATGGTGGCGTGGCCTACGCGCGATTCCACCAGCACATGGGGGTCAAGTGCGTCCCCCACCTGGTTCACCGATCGAGAGCAGAGCCATGTCATAGCCCGTACCGAGTGACACGAACTCCAGACTCCCAAACCAGATCACCGTGGCGAATGGAAGCGATGAAGTGGGAGATGCCATCCAGAAAATGGCGGGAAGTCGGGCGAAAACACGTAGTACCACTACCTGGCGCGCCAACTGTCGGTGTTTCGTACCCCGGGGGTATCACACCAACAAGTGAATTTCTAAGCGTGCTCCCTAATCCGGATGGTGATGCAAGAAGGACACAAGATTTTTATCCTGGTTCGGGCAAAAGAAAGCCCTACGTCCAGCGGGGGAGGAGACTTGTATTATCTTGCACCTAGGTGCTCGTACAGGGGTGAGTACAAGGCAATCCTGAGACTTTGAGTGAGAGTGTGTGTGTGTTGTGGGCGTGCTTAAACCTGCCCTAAGCTATGCCCTGGCGTCCCCTTTTATAGGCCAAGGGGAGGCTCAGGAGTACAAGATTTGGTAGGGCAATCGTGTGCGTGACATCGAGGCATGGGCGCTCGTCGAGTCATCGGTGCTGTAGATGCTCCCTATTGTCCGGATCGAGTCTATGGATCCATGTTTTGGTCCGGTTCGACCCTGTAGCAGCGTGGGCGATGGCGCCCAGCTTGTCCTTGCTTGACGCGGGCTGACGAAATGGAGGTGTGGGCGATGATGGCTTGCCCGGGAACCCTGGCGAGTGGCCGTCGTGGTGGGAAAGATGGGTCATGGCGCGTCCCATACGCCAGTCCCATCCGCCATCATCCCTCGAGCGGCTGAGGACGGCCTCGAGGGGTCGACGATCCGAGCGATGGGACAGAGCGGCGTGTTTGACGGTACGGAGAGTTGATGATGGCGTTTGAGCGGATGCTGCATGTGGCACAGTGCGCGGCATGGTGTCACAGCGGCTTCTGCCATCCTCGAATCCGGGGGATGGGCAACGTAATGATGGAATTGACCGGCGTACGATCCACTATTGCGGGCCCTGTAGCCATAGAGTTAGGCAGAGTTGGTGTACCGCCGCATTGTTTCGAGCCCTGTAGCCACGTGCTTGCTCTGGAAAGGCAATAATTGCCGGTAGACTCGAGCGGTCATCCGCTCGAGCGGTCTCCGTCACCGTCTCGAGTGGTCGCTTGCTCGAGCGGTTTCCGTCACCGTCTCGAGCGCTCGCTCGCTCGAGCGGTTTCCGTCACCGTCTCGAGCGCTCGCTCGCTCGAGCAGCTTCCGTCACCGTCTCGAGCAATCGCTCGCTCGAGCGGTTTCCATAGTTCTTTCTCGAGCGGGCGAGCGGCTGCTGCTCAAGCTAGCGGGTTCCGTGGCTTCTGTGGGCCTGATCGTGGGCCGGCCCAGTACGAGGAGAATTAGGGATTTCCATTAGTTAGCTTTTTGGGATTTAGAGAGGGGTGAAGGTGGTTTGCTTATCTCTAATCCCCCTAGTTTAGGACCCCCTAATCTAGGTACCCGACAGTGTGATTTATTTTAAATAACTTAGAAAACAAAAGAGTCTATTATATCTATTAGCTTATTAGGTAATAAAAAAGAGAGAATGTACAAGTTGTTTACCTACCCCGAATAATTGAGCTCTGGATAATTTGTTTGCATGGAGATGATGAATAGTTGCTCGCCTAATCCCTTACAAGTGCCTAGTGTTCAACCTTAGATTCTCCCAAGTTTTAGGATAAGATTGTTTTGACATGATTTGCCCAAACCCTGGAAACTTGTGGGTTGCAAAAAGCTTGATCTAAGTCTAGGTGTTTGATAAGTATGATATGAGAAGGTTTTGAGCTGCGATTTATCTTGTTCCTAGTGATGCTAGAGTTCTGGAGATTTATCTTTTGAAAAACCTAAAATTGCCACATGATGAGTTCCTGTATGATGAGTGATTAAATTCCTACCATAGCCATATATGTTTGCTAGACTAGGAAAACCAGCCCATAGGCTACTTACTTTGTGTTGAGTTTGATCAACCCGTGTAAGACCCTTGTCGAGAGGTTCATCATACTCCCAAGATCAAGATCATGTAAACTCCACCTAAATATGCTGCTTCTACCCTGGAAGTATGCAACAACATGTTTTCTACTTAGATCCACCAAAAATGTTCTATTCCTATCCTGGGAATGAACAACCATGAATATTTCCCTTTCATCAAACCTTATCATTATCTTCATTACCATTCAGTGAATTGCTCCAATAGTCTTTGTTATTATCTCTCGGTATTCATTAGCAAAAGAAGCTTGGGATCCTAGTTCTAAAAAAAGAGAGAAAGAAGAAAAGAGAAAAGAGTATCTAGCCCAAGTGTTCTTCAAAGTCTTCAAAGTTCAAAAGAGAGAAGTATCCCCTCAAGGAGAAGAGTAAGATAAGGTTTCTACCATGTTTTCACCCTAGCCATATTACACCCTTTGTTACCACTGTTCCACCATATATCCACCACCATATACATACCCATTCCACATATATAGGTCCACACACATGCACATCATGATCTAAGGGTATGATCTCCCCTCCGAGGATCCCGATTTTGATTAGGCAATATATGTAAGGTAAGTATGCTACATCCTTGAAATACCTCAAGCTCCATATAAGCCTTAGTTAGAGGAGAGAATAGGAAAGGTACGATGCTACTCTGCCTTATGCCAAAAATACCACATATCTTGAGAAGAGAGAAGGAAAAACGCCCTTGTTGCCTTAGAGAGAAATCCACAAATACCACATATGAGAGACTTGAAAAGATCATAAAAGGAATATCTAAGTTTTATTTTAAAAACTTGCAACAACTCCGAAATAAAGGTAGATCAAGGGCTTGAGACATAGTGCTTGACTTAATCGTTCTGCTTTTCAACTGCTCAAGACCCAAGTGAAGGCTACAAGCCCCATGGCTGAAGGTAATATGGATAAGTTGAAAGTTGAAATAGTTTGTTCTAACCCGAGGAGAATTTTTGTTTGAACATTTGTGTACTTTTGAGGTGTGAAAGCATTGTAGCAACTTCGATCCATCTTGTTACACCAAACTATTGTTTGCTAAGGGACTAGCAAAGGGTAAGCTTGGGGGAGTTTGTTGACAAGAATTAACTCCAATTTTTATCCATCGGTCAACTCGAAAGAGATCTGAAACAATGTGCAAAGTAGAGTTATAGGGGTTTATTCTAATGAGTTCCATGAGTTTTGGTGAATCTATGTTTTACGGGGGCTAAACTGTAAAAGGACCAAATCACCAAACAGAATATCTCAAATGATGAATTAAAAAACACCATTGCAAAGGTCTCGTTGAGCCGATCGAAATGGATATATTATTTGCTATATTTGGAGCTCGGAATAAAAAGATATTAATAAAGGAAGAGCCCTCCATCATAGAGTCAGGGATTAAATGGGCCTAAATCAAAATTTGGCCCATTAAGGCCTATGAGCATTTTAATGAGATATGGTGGGAAGTTTAGTACCACATCGCTAGCCCAAGGTGGAGGGGAGGCCAGACGCCCCCATATATACAGCCCAGGACCCCCAGGCACCATCATCATATCAATCTCATATCCATCAATTCATTCCACCATAGTTCAGTTCAGAGGTGTCCCTCGACAGGATAACCTAGAGCTCCACCAGCTAGGGCATAACTAGAACATAAGAATAGGAATTAGAGGAGGCAAACAACGCATGGATTCCAGATCTAGTCGCGAGGAGGCTAGGTAAAGCCTTGTACTTCTCTTGTACTCAACATTGTTAATCTATTTATGCTATTTGTCTTCTAGTTCTTCTAGTTCATCGTCTAGTTCATCTTGTTTATTGTCTAGTTCATGCTATCCCTCTAGTTCTTGTTCTAGTTCATGTATGAGTCGAATACTTGATATGACTTGGTATAATTATAGATTCATAATTATAATGTCATTGCCTGCTTTGATTTTATGTTTAGCATAGTTGGATTAGCTTTGTGTTTATGCCCTTGCTCGTATAGCGCTTACCCTTTGATATCAAGGGTGGGTGGTAGAAGTTGTGTAAGCGTGGTGCTTAGACATTATCTATCTGTGAATGCACCCTATATTCTGGGCCATGTGGTAGATCACGAAGGTGACTATTATAGCTTCGTTGAGTCCTATGTAGTCCACTCCCCGAATGTAGGCCTAGTAAGGCTGAGTTGCGGGGTGATGTCTTGCTCTGTTCCTAACCCACGTTAGCAATGTCTCTTGTGTATGAATATGAGTTAACTCTGAACATGATTGCTAGATGTAATTGCACTAATCAATGTAGCTCAATGACCTATAGTTAGAATAACCCTAGGAGTTAGTCTCTATATTCTAGTTCTTTCTAGAGTCACGCCCATGTAGGAAAATGCTCGGTGGAACCCCCTTTTAGGATTACCATGATCTGTTATTAATTATCTTTATTATGATTGATCCCTGCTTTGAGTTTGATCTAGTGGAACTCTTATCACAAGTGTAAGTTATAGCTTTTATTCTTTATACCTCCAAGTGCCTTCCCAGTGGTAGAATTATAAATAATGATACCTGGAACTTTCTTGGGTGAAATGCTACAACGGGTGTATTTTATCTGTGCACTTGTGGATAACCTTTATTCATCTTCTATAGTGCTATGATCATAAGTACAACCACATCTTTTGGTGTTGTGTTGGGGATGACAACTGGCTTAAGCAATGCTAAGAGATGTCCCGTACGTCTCTAACGCCTTTGCTGAGGTTTGACCTACCTTATTTGTAATCGTGTTAGAGATGTCAGCACTCTACTTCTCACATCTCTCTCTTCAATGGAATTGATCTCCCAAGTTGACCTCCGCCTCTTATTATATATAGGTAGATGGAGTAGCCATCAAGGAGGAGGTGGAGTAGCTACCAAGGAGATCTCCAAACCGACGTATCCTGCACGAGATTAAGGTAGTGACCCACATAACCGACAATGCCACATCACGAGGAACCAACACGATGAAACTGGGCTCAAATGGACACCAAAGGGGGGCGGCCACCCCACTCCTAGGCCCGTTGGGACTCTCCTTCGGCAGGGTGCCCTCTTGATGCTTCTGGACCCCAGTTTCGGTGGTGGTTGTCCTTGGATCGCGAGATGGATTTGGGATCCTTCATTAATCATTGAAATACGCTTGTCTAGGAAGCGTATTTCCACCATATTTCCATGTTTTCACATATATATCCTGTAAAATAAGAATTGTTGAATATATGTGGAAATAGGTTAGTGGTAAATGTATGTGTATAAATATTATAGTTTCCCCATTTTTGGATAATAGTTGGTGGTATAAAATAGGCATTAACAACCGCCAACAATGCTCCTTGGGAAGAACAAACCCGAATAGCACTTGAGGCTGCAGGAGGCCGTGGGCGACCGACAGATTGACCTCCGCATCGGACGTCGTCGCCTCGGGCCACACCTTCTTTATCACCCACATTTTGATGAAATCAGGGTTCTTGATCACCCAGAGAGACTACTCCTAGTCGGTCTCCGTCGCCCTGGCCTTTGCCCTTCTTGGATTTCCCCCATGGATTGAAAACAGGAAGGAAAGGAAACAAGAATAGCGACAGCGGTGGCGGAAAGAGTAATGAGAAGCTAGGGTTTTGGAGGCAAGAATTTGGGGATTTTTCACGCTTGGAAGCAAGAGCAAGTGAAGGATTACTACAGAGAGCAGTTATATTTAAAGGATAAAATACGCGGCCCACACGACACGATGGACGCGGTTACCAAGGGGGAAACCCCCAACTTTCACAGTAGTTGGGGATGTGACTGTTAACAGGAGGCCCACTGCTTTCACACGATCCACGCAACAGTCAGATTTTAGCCATCATACAAACAACTCAGACATCATAGAGACTAAAAAGGGAAGGATTATATATTTCTATACACATATACCTTTGCTACTAATCCAATTCCATTTGCACTCGAAGAATCATCTTGTTGCAGGAAATACATCAAGTACAAAGGAATTTTATACCAAAATACACTTTCTGACAAGGCATAAAAGAGGGAAAAGGAGAGAACCCCACCTACCTAACAATCTGGACCAAACCACTGACATAGGAGTGGCCTAGCCCAAGCACCAAATTAGGGTCAAGTTCGTTTTGGACAGCATGGACACGTCCGGGTAAAACGGGCGCCCCGAATTCATCCGGACTCCGATTTGGACAAAATACCTGGCGTTTCGAAGCTAACTGAAAGGCCCACGAACTGGTGGCAAAAGATGGGGCCAAGGGCCTGGGCGCACGCGCGCCCAAGGAATGAGCGTGCCTCCCCTGGCTGCTCTCTGGCCCATCTTGCTCCTGGTGGCCCGTGCCGATAGCCCAATATCAATGACGGTGGGGAATTTGTACATGGAAGGTGCGAAACTACCCTATGAGGTCAGTTTTGATCTTTCCATGTGGGGATGGAATATTTCCATGGAGCCACTCCTCTCAACCTATAAAAGGAGGCTCCCTCAACCTCATTCAACACACACCTCATTTGGAGCCACCTCACTACCTCTTCTTGTATTAGTTTAGTCTTAGTAGTATTTTAGGGGCAAGGCAAAGCTACTTGGAGAGCTTGTCTCCCTGGAAGAAAAGAACAACTCTATGAAGAGTTCTTCCATATTCAAGTTCTCATATCTTTTATATAGCATTGCATATGAACTAGAGTATAGTCTTGATCATGTTATATTCGATATTCATGAACTAGACCAAAGTTCTTATGAGTATTTCATAACATGTTCAACATTGTTCTTCATTGTTCATATGTTTTATAAGTTTAGAGGTATCGATGAGAATGGAGTGATGGTCCGTTGTTCTTTCGGGTTTGCCTATGTTCTTGCTCGTCCATCCGTAGGGTGGGAGTCCATGGGGGACATAGGTAGTTCCTTAGTATGCGGGCGTGGTGTCCAAATATGAGGGGGCCTTCGGATATGATGGCATGCCATGGTTGAGGGGTAGGCGGCAGGTGGTGACAGCCCTGTCCGTCCTCCGTAATCCCCCACATCCGCATGTTGTGTAGGACTTCGTAAATGCCTTTATCGGGCCGGGCGTACATCACAAGGGGGTCTTCCTGTTGCTCTAGGCTTTGACCTATTTCTAGACTTGTACATCATATGACAATAACTTATTCGTTGCAAGGCTATATCAGAAGATGCCTGCTCCGCCTAGGATCATTCTTTCATTCTTTATATTCTTTCATTCTTTGTTTACCTTTTATTTTCCTTTTATCCTTGAGGTTGGCTCTAGTGTGTGTCACACTATCTTAAAACTATCATGACTTACCCCCGTATTGAGTATTGGTCTATCATACAAATCATCTTGTCCATGTCCCTACTCTTGTACCGTGCCTTCATACGGGAAAATATAAATGAATGATACCCGAATACTCCCGGGTGAAGTGCTACAATGATAATTCCGTGCGCTTGCGACTTGTTCGTAAACAATCAGAACTATCATTGAGGTATTTCTTGGCGATGTTGCTAATTCTAGAAATGATGTTAAGAAATACCAACAAGTATTTCTAGGGCACCGGCAACTTTGAGCTCAGGACTGGCCTAATCAAGATGGTGCAGGAAAGCCCGTTCCGCGGCTTGCTAAGTGAGGACACAAATGCGCATCTACAACACTTCCTTGAGCTATGTGACACCTTTGTTATCAATGATGTCACATCAGACACCAATGGGATCCGTTTGTTTCCCTTTTCCCTGGTGGGGAAGGCAAAATAATGGTTCTATCAAAACAAGGAAGTTGTCAACACGTGGAGCAATTGTTCCATGGCATTCCTTACTAGATTCTTTCTCATGGGCAAAACCAATTCCTTGAGAGGAAGAATCATCAATTTTCATAGAATACATCAAAACTCATCCCTAAGGCATGGGAGAGGCTACAAGAATATATCCTGGCCTGCCTACACCACGGTTTGGAAGACTGGCTTGTGCTCCAGAACTTCTAAAATGGGTTGACACCCATGTTGAAGGAGCACATTGATGTCGCTGCTGGAGGGGCATTCCTCTCACTCACCATAGGTGGAGCCATGGCACTCATCGACAAGATGGTCGCTAACCAAGGGAAGAGTGAAGAGAAGTCCCAAGATAGCATGCATACCGAGAAGGAGTCAGATATACTTGCTGCAAAGATGGATCTCCTATGCAAAAGGCTTGACGAGCATATAGTCGAGAAAGAAACACTGTACAGCACCGTCAAGGCCATGGACTCGCATATGACATGCGAAGTTTGTGGTGATATTGGCCATTCGGGGAACGACTACCCCGAGACCCATGGAGACACCGCCTACATCAGCAATGGGTTTCGGCAACAAGAAGTCCATAACGGGTGGAATAACTAGTCGCACCCACAACACTAAGGAGGTAATTCGAACTTGAACTCAAATTGCATTTTGAATCATCCTTCCTTGAAAGACTTGGTATTAAGCCAAGCAAATCTCACTAAAAAGTTGATGGTTATAGGAAGTCTAACTTCTGCTGCCAAAAAACCAACTAAGCTTAAAAAAAAGAAAAAACAATTAGCTCAGCTTGTTGTTACTATACCTATTTCTGATTTGGGGAAAGCTTTGGGACAACCCAAAACTTCCTCAAATCCGTTAATATGGTCTCAACGAGGTCTGGTAAGCCTCTATGCTGGAAAATAATAAATATCTTGCGTAGCCACTTTTCATTGCAAAGAAAGAAGATCTTGGTTGCTCGACAAAACAAGAAGGATCCCGTGATCCTAGGGAGACCATTTCTTAACACTACAAAAAAGTGTTAGCGTGTATGGCAGGTAGAAGGGTCAACATCCGCATCTACTTCTTCAGGCACGGATGTACCACCATCAAGCAAAAAGTGAGAGAAGAAGAGTCCTGCTCATTGGACTTTAAAACGGTGAGTCCTTGCCAAAGGTAAATTGGTAGTTATCCTTCTCTGTTGGATGAATCTTGTTTATCTTTTCATGCTTCATTTCTCTACATTGGTATGTTCTGGTTTGGAGGTTGATCATGCAAACCTTAATTTAAGCATGGTGCTTAGTTTAGGTGTGTTAATCATGCTTCTATAGACTCTTTTGAATTAAGCGTGGTGCTTAGGTCAAAAAGTCTTCCTTAATCCAGCTAGGCATGGTGTCTAGTTTGATCATTGAACTAAACCTGCTAGTGTAAGAGTTTTGTTGATCATATGAACTAACCCTTGCACGAAGTTATCAACTTCATCAGGGTAAGTTTTTGAGAAGACAACAGAGATAAGAACTTGTTTTAGTAAATAATAATAATAATGACAATAAACTGGCAACCCCAAGTATTGTTATCTCAATGTTTTACAAAAGACAAGCTTGGGGGAGTCTCCCGAGAATGCTCAAAAGGAGGCCACGAATCACAAATTGGGCCACAGCGACCAACGACTAGCAACATTCCTTGACGAACCATAAAAGGTAAGTCAGAAGCTAGCTTGGGGGAGGACTCCCACAGAGGTAACTTCTATCTCACATTCCTTTTAGCTATTTCTTTTATAATAAAGAATGATGAGATATGAAAATAAATATTTTCCACTCTATCTATATGTGTTATAAAAATATTTAGTTCTACCCTTGTTGAGATGATGAATAGTTGCTCTGTTTTATATTTCACTTATACTCAATTCATAATCGAGCTTTCTCTAAAATTTGGGTTTATCGGCTTAGAATGTCTCATCCTAAAAACTTGATCTAGTGGGTTGCATATGCTTGCTCTTGTCTAAGTTATTGCTTGGTATGATATAGTGCCATAGACACCGCTATGACTTTGCTCTAAGTGAAACTAGACATCCGGAGATTTCATTTCAAAAATGCTAAAAACAAAAGTTCCTCAATGATTATGAAATATCTACCAAGGCCATATGACATGTTTACTCGTGTAAAAACCCTTTGTCATATGCTTTGTTTGATCATTGAGCTTTGTCAAATTGTTTGTGACCGATGTGAAACTATAGTCATGCACCCATGATTGAGATTCACTTGCACCCACCAAATAATTGCCGATTCTTACCCTGAGAGTTGCGCACAAACATGCATCCCCTTCCACCAAAAATGCCAACTCTTACCCTGAGAGTTGCACACCAGTCCACCAAATAAAAATACCGACTCTTACCCTGAGGGTTGCGCATTCCTTAGCCACAAAAAATTTTACTCTATGCATTCCATCATGGCATCTCTCTTCATTCCAAAAGTTTTTCATATTCCAAAAGAGTGTTATGGGCTATACCAAAAAAAACCATGCCAAGGGGCATGAGTTGGGCAAGGGTCCAAGCAATAAGATAACGAGAAATCAAAGATCCCCATTCAAAAAAAAGAGAAGAAAGAAAAGGCATAAATATTTTAGCATACCTTTGATAGCCCATACTCTCCCAAAAACTCCATCCACCAATAAAGAGAGAATCATGATGCATGGAGTAGCCAAAAATACTCAAAATTAGGAACCACCCATCTTTCTGGACACTTGCGCATCTCATCAAGGTGTATGACTTGTGTCTGCATAGGGTTCAGTTTTTGACTTGGCAACATATGTGATACAAGTATGCCCACTTTCATACCTGCCCAAAAACTCCACTCTCAGCCTTAGTGGTAGGATATGAAAAAGGCAAACATTACAATGCCTTTCGTGAGGTACTCATACACATTGAGCGATCAAGAGAATCATTTGAGGAACTTGAGTTTTCTTTTACAAAACTTTCAAAAACCTCCGAAAGATGGTCTATCTTGGGATGAATGATAAGCAATGTCCGTGAATCTATTCTATCTTGCAATCGCCCAAGACTTGAAATAGCTAAAAAGTCCCATTTGTCTCAAGATAATATCAGGGTGGATAAAATGCCAATTTATTCAAATTGTGGTGGAAAACTTTGTTATGAACTGGGTACACTTGAAATATGATTGGCATTGTAGCAACTCCTGATCAACAACCAAAGCCCAGCTTTGCTCGGGGACGAGCAAAGGGTAAGCTTGAGGGATCTTATTGGCGGTCCTTAATGATGATTTTATACCGCCAACTTGAGACTAAAAAGGAAAGGATTATATATTTCTATACAATAAACCTTTGCTACTAACCCAATTCCATTTGTACTCGAAGAATCATCATGTTGTAGAAAATACATCAAGTACAAAGGAATTTTATACCAAAATATACTTTCTGACAAGGCATAAAAGAGGGACAAGGAGAGAACCACCTACCTGACAATCTGTGCCAAACCACCGACATAGGAGTGGCCTAGCCCAAGCACCAAATCAGGTCGAGTTCGTTTTGGACTGCACAGACACGTCCGGGTAAAACGGAGGCCCCGAATTCATCCAGACTCTGATTTGGACAAAATACCCGGCGTTTCGAAGCTAACTGAAAGGCCCATGAACTGGTGGGAAAAGATGGGCCAAGGGGGCTCAGCCTGGGCACGTGCACTCAAGGCACGAGCGCACCTCCCCTGGCTGCTCTCTAGCCCATCTTGCTCCTGGTGGCCCATGCCGACAGCCCAATGTCAATGACGGTGGGGAATTTGTACATGGAAGGTGCGAAACCACCCTATGAGGTCGGTTTTGATCTTTCCATGTGAGGATGGAATATTTCCATGGAGCCCCCGTCCTCTCAACCTATAAAAGGAGGCTCTCTCTCCCTCGTTGAACACATACCTCATTTGGAGCCACCTCTCTACCTCTTCTTCTATTAGTTTAGTCTTAGTAGTATTTTAGGGGCAAGGCAAAGCTACTTGGAGAGCTTGTCTCCCTGGAAGAAAAGAACAACTCTATGAAGAGTTCTTCCATATTCAAGTTCTCATATCTTTTATATAGCATTGCATATGAACTAGAGGATAGTCTTGATCATGTTATATTCGATATTCATGAACTAGACCAAAGTTCTTATGAGTATTTCATAACATGTTCAACATTGTTCTTCATTGTTCATATGTTTTATAAGTTTAGAGGTATCGATGAGAATGGAGTGATGGTCCGTTGTTCTTTCGGGTTTGCCTATGTTCTTGCTCGTCCATCCGTAGGGTGGGAGTCCATGGGGGACATAGGTAGTTCCTTAGTATGCGGGCATGGTGTCCAGATACGAGGGGGCCTTCGGATATGATGGCATGCCACGGTTGAGGGGTAGGCGGCAGGTGGTGACAGCCTTGTCCGTCCTCCGTAATCTCCTACATCCGCATGTTGTGTAGGACTTAATAAATGCCTTTATCGGCTGGCAGACCAGCTGCGGGGGTCTTCCTGTTGCTCTAGGCTTTGACCTATTTCTAGACTTGTACATCGTATGACAATAACTTATTCGTTGCAAGGCTATATACGAAGATGCCTGCTCCGCCTAGGATCATTCTTTCATTCTTTATATTCTTTCATTTTTTGTTTACCTTCCTTTTATCCCTGAGGTTGGCTCTAGTGTGTGTCACTGTTGACATTTCTTAATGTCGCTACCAAGTATGGAGGTTTTAAGTCAATCCCCGGCAATGGCGCCAGAAATGCTTGTTGGCATTCCTTAGCGTCATCACTAGAATTGTTACATCCCAGTGATCACACCAAGAAATGCCAGGTGATAGTCGTGTTCTTTAGATAACATCCGCAAGCGCACGGATCTATCATTGTAGCATTTCACCCGGGGAGTATTCTCAGAGTATCGTTATTTATATTTTCCCGTAGGAAGGCATGGTGTAAAAGTGTCTAACATGGATATGTGTATGACTTCATATCATCGAAATGTGACTCTAGTACTATACAGGGGTAAGAATAATAGTTTTCAAGATAGTGGACACACATTCGGCCAATCTCAAGGAGAAAGTATAAAAGAAAGAATAAATGAATAAATGAATAAAGAATAATCCTAAGTGGAGCAGGTAGGTCATACATAGTCAAGTAATGAATAGCTAACTCACATAGTCTACAAGGTCAGAGATGTGTCAGAGCCTAAAGTAACAGGGAGACCCCCGCAGCTGGTCTGCTAGCCGATAGAGGCATTTACGAACTCCTACACGACATGCGGACGTGGGGGATTATGAGGGACAGACAGGGCTATCACCACCTGTCGCCTACCCCTCAACCGTGGCATGCTGTCATATCCGAAGGCCCCCTCGTATCCGGACGCCACGTTCACATACTAAGGAACTACCTATATTCCCCGTGGACTCCTGCCCTATGGATGGACGAGCTAGAATATAGGCAAACCCGAAGGAACAACGAACCATTACTCCATTCTCATCAAGACCTCTAATCCGATAAAGCATACGAACGATTAAGAACAACGATGAACATGCTAGGCAACGATCATAAGAACTTTGGTCTAGCTCATATGAATCAAGTCTAGTAAGATCGCAACTATACTCTAGTTCATGAACAAGACTACATATATAAAGTAGGAACTTGAATAAGGAAGAACTCTACATAGTGTACTACCAAGAGTTGCTCTTCTTCCTAGGAGACAAGCCCTCCTTGGTAGCTCAACCTTGCTCCAAAAGTATGCTAAGTGTCTAAAACTAATGAACAAGTGTAGGAAGAGAATGGCTCCAAATGTTGTGTGTCTTGTGTGGTGCTCTCCTCCTCCTTTTATAGCTTGCTCCAGGTCGGTTTCGAGGTAGAAATGGAAGGTACACCATGCACCGCCCTTCCTTGGCATTGAATGTACCACCTCCAGGAAGCAGGGCCCACCGGCCAGGGTGGAGGGCGCGCGCGCCCCTGGCGCGCTCGCGCCAGGACGGTGCCGCCCCCCGACCGACTTTGGCCAGTGGGCCTATCCAGGGAGGTGGGCTTCGGTGGCATGGTGTTTTGGCCCATGTTTGCTTCGTATTGGCCCTTCTCCCTTCTAGGCCTCTTTACGCTTTGCCGGAAAGCATATTTTCTTTATACAATGCCCTTTATTTGGTGTATTTCCTGCAAACAATGATATTCTCCCAGTACAAGTGGAGTTCGATCAGTAGCATAAGTATATGCATGTAAAAATATATAATTCTCCCTTTTTCATCTTAAATTGGTGGTTAAATAGTGTCGATAAGGACCGCCAACAAGATCCCCCAAGCTTACCCTTTGCTCATCCCGAGCAAAGTTGGGCTTTTGGGTTGTTGATCAGGAGCTGCTTCTATGCCGATCGTATTTCAAATATACCAAAGTTATAAGCAAGTTTTCCACTAAATTTGAATGAATCAGCGTTTCTATTTACCCTGTTATTATCTCGACTCAATGGGGCTTTTTAGCCTCCCCAAGTCGGGTGATTGCAAGACAGAATAGCGTCGTGGCCTTTGCTTATCATTCACCCCAAGCTTGACCATTCTTCCGGAGGTTTTGAAAATTTTTGTAAAAGAAATCTTAAGTTCCTCAAATGATTCACTCAATCACTCAATGTGTATAATATCCTCACCAAAGGCATTTTGATGTTGCCTTTCTCATAGCCTACCACTAAAAGCTGAGAGTGGAGTTTTGGGTAGGTATGTAAAGTGGGCATACTTGCATCACATATATTGTAAGGTCAAAAACTGAACCATACGGAGATACAAGCCATACACCTTGATTGAGATTGTGCAAGTGTGTGGAGTCAAAAATGGTTCCTAATGTTAGGGTATTTTTGTGTACTCCATGCATCATGACTCTCTTTTATCTGATGATGATGACAAAGGAAGAGTATGGGCTATGAATGAAACTCTTTCTCTCTCTTTTTTTTCTTTGAATGGGGATCTAAGGATTTTCGCGTTGATCTATTGCACTATCCTTCTTCTCCCTTTTTTATATAAATATCTAAACTATATAGCCCATCTCGATGAATGACTAAACTTGAAATATGGAGAGAGATGTCATGAAAAGAATGCAAGGAGTACTTTTTGGTGGCTAATGAATGCGCAATCCTCGTGGATAAGAATCGGCATTTTTATTTGGTGGAGATGGTGCGCAACTCTCAGTGTAAGAGTTGGCGGGTGAAAGGGGTGCATGTTATGCATAACTCTCAGTGTAAGAGTCGACATTTATTTGGTGGTGCCAGTGGATCTCAATCATGGGTGTAAGACCATAATCTCACGTCGGTCACAACAATCTGACCGAACTCAATGTTCAAACAAGCAGCAATGAAACGGGTTTTTGCATTAAAAGCACATCATATGGCTCTGGTGGGTATTTTATAATCATTGAGGAACTTTTTGTTTTTGATCATTTTCGCAAATAAAAACTCCGGAAGTCAAGTCTTACTTAGAACAAAGTCATAGCGGTGACCATAGCACTATATCAAATCGAGCAATAACTTAGACAAGTGAAAAACAGGTGCTAACACTAAATCAAATTTTTCGGATGAGATATTTTTAGCCGATAAACCCAAATCTAGAGAAAATATGATTATAACGGGGTATAAAGAAACAAGAGATAGAGCAACCTCATCATTTCAACAAGGGTAGAACTAAACATTTTTTACAAAGCACATACAAAGAGGCACATGAATAAAA
>JAENPR010002171.1:0-72878 GCA_018135685.1 Themeda triandra | reverse complement strand
ACCATGTTGGGGGCAAACCGCCTATGTTTGATGGAGTTAGTTCTTTTGATCATTGGAAGAGAAAGATGATCATGTATCTTGGTTCAATTCAAGAGAGAGTCTTGCAAGTCACTTTGCATGACTATGCTATACTTGATCATGATCATCTCACCGATGAAGATAAAGCCAACATCACATGTAATAGAATGGCTCTCAACACCCTATACAATGGCATTGATACAAAGGTGTTTGAGGGAATCAAGGATTTGGAGCTTGCAAGTGAAGTGTGGACTAGGTTGGGTGAGACCTATGAGGGCACCAAGGTTGTGAAGAGTGCCAAGCTATATGGACTCAAGAGTGAGTTCGAGAACTTCAAGAAGAAGGAGGATGAAACAATCATTGAAATGTTTCATCGTCTACAAGTGATTGTGAATGATCTCAAGAGTTTGGGGCACAAGACAAAAGATGAAGACTTTGTCACAAGTTCTTGATTTGCTTGCCGAAGAGCTTCAAGATGTTGAAGCTAATGCTACAAAGAGATGGGCTTGAGAATAAGAAGCCAAATGATTTGCTTGGTGAAGTCTTGACATATGACAAGTTTGATCAAGATGATGAGAAGGTGGAGGAAGAGAAGAAGAAGAAGACCGTGGCATTTCAAGCCACATCCTCCAAGGGCAAAGCACCAATCTTTGAAGAAGAAGAAAACAATGAGGAAGATGGTGACTTTGAGATTGATGATGAGGCACTTGCTCTTGTAGTGAAGAAGATGGGACACATGTTCATCAAGAGAAGAGGCTTCAAGAGGAACAACTTCAAGAGGCAAGAGCAACCAAGAAAGTGCTTCAATTGTGATAGCACCGAGCATCTACAAGCCGAATGCCCATATGAGAAGAAGAAGAACTACAACAAGGGCAAGTTTGAGAAGAAGAAGCATGAGGCCAAGATGACACTCAAGAAGGGCAAGAATGGTGCATTTGTGGTCACTTGGGAAAGTGACAATGATGATGAAGATGAAGATACAAGCAACAAGGCTATGGCTTCCATCGCCATCAACAAGAAGCCTTCATTATTCTCTTCATCACCATCGTGCTTCATGGCCAAGGAAACCAAGGTACAATATGATGATAGTGATGATGATAGTGAGATGGAATATGCTCACGATGTTGATAATATTGATGATGATGATGAACCTTCTAAGGATCAATTATATGACTTGATGCAAGAAACTAGAGATATAGCTATTGCCAAGGAAAAGGAGTGCAAGAAGCTTTCAATGAAAGTAGAAATACTTGAGAAAGCCCTAGGTGAGCTTATGACCACTCATGAGTGTCTAGTGGAAGACCATGAGAAACTTGGTGATGCTCATTCTAAGCTTGAAAAGGCTCACTCACTTCTACTTGAGCAACAAGCAAAGAAAGTGGTGGTTGCATCATGTGATATAGGCCTTACTTGTGACATCATTGATGAGTCATTTTATCAACCTATCATCATGACAAATGCTAACCCTTCTTGTAGCACATCATCCATCATCACCACCGACTCTACCTCTACTACTAGTGATGGCTTCACTTGTGATGCTACACTTATGGTTGAGAATGAGACTCTCAAGAAGGAGGTGGATGAGCTCACTCATGCCTTAGGCAAAGCCTATGGTGGTGAGGCCCGCTTGCTAAAGTGCTTGGGTAGCCAAAGGTTCTCTCTTAACAAAGAGGGATTAGGATATACCCCCAAGAAGGGCAAGTCGGCCTTTGCAACTCCAAAGCCTAGCTTTGTGAAGAGCAATGGTCGGTTTTGCTATAGATGCAAGCAAGTTGGGCACCTAGAGCAAAATTGCAACAAGAAGCAACAAAACAAGAAACTTGACAATGCTATACCTTTTGATTCTTGTTATGTGCTTACCAAGGGTGTGAAAGGTGTGCAAGCTAAGTTTGTTGGTACACCCATTGTTGGCCCAAAGAAGAAGGCTATTTGGGTACCAAAGAGCTTAGTCACTAACCTACAAGGACCCAAACAAAAATGGGTACCTAAGCTTCATTGATTTGCTTGTAGGTAAATTATAAAGCCGGAGGAAGGCATTGGATTATTGATAGTGGGTGTTCTCAACACATGACCGGCACATCAAGAATGTTTGATTCAATTGAGAAGAATGATAGTGGCATTGAGTCAATTACTTTTGGCAATAACAAGAAAGGCAAGGTTGTTGGTTTGGGCAAGATTGCAATATCAAATGACATGAGTATCTCCAATGTGATGCTAGTTGAAAGCTTGGATTTCAATCTTCTCTCCGTGGCACAAATTTGTGATCGAGGCTACAAGTGCATTTTTGGGGCAAATGATGTTGAGGTAGTTTCTCTTGATGGCTCCAACTTGGTGTTCAAAGGCTTTAGATATGAGAATCTCTATCTTGTTGATTTCAACACTAGTGAAGCTTCTTTGACAACATGTTTGATATCAAAATCAAGTTTGGGTTGGCTTTGGCATAGAAGGCTTGGGCATGTTGGCATGAAACAATTGAAGAAGCTCACACAACACAATCTTGTTGAAGGCTTGAAAGATGTTGTATTTGAGAAGGACAAGTTGTGTAGTGCATGTCAAGCCGGAAAGCAAGTTGGAAGCTCACATCCAAAGAAGAGTATAATGAGCACATGCAAGGCATTTGAGTTGTTGCACATGGATCTATTTGGCCCAACTACATACACAAGTATTGGTGGCAACAAGTATGGGTTTGTCATAGTGGACGACTTCACAAGATTCACATGGGTATTCTTTCTTAGTGACAAGAGTGAAGTGTATGACACCTTCAAGATCTTTCTCACTAGAGTTCACAATGAGTTTGACATGAGAATCAAGAAAGTGAGAAGTGACAATGGGAGTGAGTTCAAGAATACAAGAATGGAAGAATTGTGTGATCACTATGGCATTGGTCATCAATTCTCGGCCAAATACACTCCACAATCAAATGGCCTAGTTGAGAGGAAGAATAGAACATTGCTTGATATGGCTAGATCAATGCTTCATGAGTACAATGTTAGTCAATCATTTTGGGATGAAGCAATCAACACGGCATGCTACTATATTAATAGGCTCTATTGTCATACTTTGCTTGAGAAGACCCCATATGAGTTACTTCATGGAAGGAAGCCCAACATTGGCTATTTTAGAGTGTTTGGTTGCAAATGCTACATCTTGAGAAAGGGCACTAGATTGGGGAAGTTTGAAAAGAGATGTGATGAGGGGTTCCTACTCGGTTATTCAACTACAAGCAAGGCTTATAGAGTTTGGAACAACTCAAGTGGCATTCTAGAGGAAGTCCATGATGTGCAATTTGATGAAACCAATGGGTCACAAGATGAAGATGAGAATCTAGAAGATGTTGGTGGAACTCAATTGGTTGAAGCTATGAAGAACATGGACATTGGTGACATAAGAGCAAAGCAAGTGGTTGATGTACAAGATGATAAAGATGAAGTGCTAAATTCTCCATTGAGGCAAGCTAGCAATGCTCAAGTGCAAGATCATGGTGCTAGTTCATCAAATGAAGACAAGTCAAGTGATCAATCAAGCTCAAGCAATCAAGTGCAAGTGCTACAACCACAACACGTTGCAAGAGATCACCCAATTGATAATGTTATTGGTGATATTAGAAGTGGTGTGCAAACAAGATCAAGAGTAGCTATGATTTGTGAGTTTGCATCTTTTGTGTCAACCAAAGAGCCAAAGAAAGTTGAGGAAGCCTTGGATGATGCCGATTGGATCATGGCAATGCAAGAAGAGCTCAATAACTTCACAAGAAATGATGTGTGGGAGTTAGTTGAGAGGCCGGAGGATCACAATGTCATTGGAACCAAATGGGTTTTCAAGAACAAGCAAGATCAAGATGGTGTTGTGATTAGAAACAAAGCAAGACTAGTTGCACAAGGCTATACTCAAGTTGAAGGTCTTGACTATGATGAAACATATGCTCCCGTGGCAAGATTGGAGGCAATAAGGATACTATTGGCTTATGCATGTGCCCACAATATCAAGTTATATCAAATGGATGTCAAGAGTGCATTTCTCAATGGGATCATCAATGAGCTAGTATATGTTGAGCAACCTCCCGGTTTTGAAGATGAGAAGAAGCCCAACCATGTGTACAAGTTGAAGAAAGCTTTGTATGGCTTGAAGCAAGCACCTAGAGCATGGTATGAGAGATTGAAGACTTTCCTTCAATCCAAGGGGTTCATTATGGGCAAGGTTGATACTACTCTTTTCACCAAGAAGATTGGTAATGATCTCTTCATTGTGCAAATCTATGTTGATGATATCATCTTTGGATCAACCAATCAAGCATATTGTGAAGAATTTGGTGAAATGATGGCAAAAGAGTTTGAGATGTCCATGATTGGTGAACTTAGCTATTTCCTTGGTCTTCAAGTCAAGCAATTGAAGAATGGGACATTTGTGAGTCAAGGGAAATACATAAGGGACATGTTGAAGAAGTTTGGAATGCAAGATGCAAAGCCAATCTCAACTCCAATGGGCACCAATGGGAATCTTGATAGTGATTATGATGGCAATATGGTGAATCAAAAGGATTATCGGTCATTGATTGGAAGCCTACTCTATGTCACCGCATCAAGGCCGGATGTCATGTTTAGTGTTTGCATGTGTGCTAGATATCAAGCCTCACCTAGAGAGAGTCATCTCACGGCCGCAAAAAGAATATTGAGGTACTTGAAGCAAACAAGAGATGTTGGATTGTGGTATCCCAAGGGATCAAAGTTTGAATTGATTGGATATTCGGACTCCGACTATGGTGGTTGCAAGATCAATAGAAAGAGCACAAGTGGTACATGTCAACTTCTTGGAAGATCACTTGTGTCATGGTCCTCAAAGAAACAAAATAGTGTGGCAATCTCTACCGCCGAAGCCGAATATGTTAGTGCGGGAGTTGTTGTGCACAATTGCTTTGGATGAAGTCAACTTTGAAGGATTATGGCATCAACTTCAAGAATGTGCCATTATTTTGTGATAATGAGAGTGCAATCAAGATGACACAAAACCCGAGTTCAACATGGAAGAACAAAGCACATTGACATAAGGCATCATTTCATTAGAGATCATCAACAAAAGGGTGACATTTCCATTGAAAGTGTGGGCACCGATGATCAACTTGCCGACATCCTCACCAAGCCACTTGATGAAAGAAGGTTTTGCAAGCTAAGGAATGAATTGAACATTCTTGACTTCTCAAACATGTGTTGAATGCACCCCACCACTACTTGACATGCCTCTCCTTCGACAATGCAAGGTACCATTGTGTGACATGTCATTCATGCTTAGGATTATACTTGTGGTAGCACATGTAGACATACAAGGTGCATTTGGAGCATTCATGATAAATCAAATATGTTTGATGTATATATGTTTACCACTATTGCTTCTATGTTTTGCTTGATCTAGTGGTGACATATGACATGTTTGTGGGCTTGCAATCCTAGTGTTGAATCTAGAATATTTGCTACAAGTGTTTAATTCAACATAGGCAAGATAACCCTTGTCATGAGGTGTGAAGAAGCTTGTCTTTGGTTCAAACCGAATTAAATATCTTTGGCAAGTGGCCTAGATTGAACCAATTTGACTAAAGTTTTGTTTACTCCATCAAAGTCCTTTTCTCTCTAAAATTTGATCCCATTTTGGGCAATTGTTGACAAAGGGGAGAGAAAAAGATGATTGAACATGATAAAGGGGTAAATAAAATTTTGATGCACACAAGAAGGGGGAGCAAGCTCATGAACAAAGTTGTTGCATTTGTTTGTGCATTCTCATATGACTTGCTCATGGCACCTAGTTTCAAAGTTTTATACAAGTGGTGTCTCCTTGCTTGTGTGGTGCAATGCTAGTATAGGTTTTGAATGGTGAAATGATCTACTAGCATGCATAGGTTGTAACTAGACTCCCCTTGCCTTACAAGTGGTTCAAGAACTTTGCCTATAATGTTGATCTCACGGGGTTCTTGAGTTTTTGATGGTTGTCTAGTTACTTCATGGTGCTAAGGATGGTGTAAATTGCAACTCCGATTGGTATCACGCTTCAAAGGTCCATTTCTTACACCTTAGCATCATTTTGGTAGAATTACTCTCCCCACAATTCTATCCATGCATATGTGCAAAGCTTCAAATCCAAACTCTATGCACATATGTAGGGGAGCAATACTACCAAAACCGAACTTGCTATAGTTGTCCAAATTCCTCTTGTGAGCTTAACGATTGGACAAGTATGACAAGTTCAAAATCTTTATTATAAAATCATCTTTGTTGAGGTTGTCATCAATTACCAAAAAGGGGAGATTGAAAGTCCCTAGTTTGGTTTTGGCTAATTGATGAAACCTAGGACTAACCTTGTTTATCTAAGTGATTGATTTAGAGAAAGGTTGTCCACACGATGAGCATATTGAATATGAAGCATGACACGTGTCATGTGATCAAAGATGAAGATCAAGACGGTGCTTGGCTCCATGGACCGGTGTTGAAGGTGAAGGGCTAGTCAAGGCTTGGGAGTGAAGGACCATGCGATGGTGAAGCTCGGGCAAGACTAGGCGCCGATGGACCGATGCACGGTGAAGGGCAAGTGAAGTCGAGGTCGATGGATCGAGACGGTCACATGATGGTGTGAAGTGTTCATATCATTTGGAGGAACAAAATGGGCTCAAGGCAAAGGTATAACCGATAGGGCCATTTTGTTTTGCACTCAAGACACCATAGAGGGTGTGAGTGGTTTAGGTTCGATAGCCGCACTATTAAGAGGGGAAGTCTTATCGGCTATTCGATGCATGGGTGCCACTAGGTGAATTCATGAAGTGCATTGCATGTAGGGCCTAGTGAGCTAACCTAACCTTTGGGAAATGTTTGTGAAAAGCTAACACACAAGCACATGGAGATGTACACTTGATGGTGTTGGCACATTTACAAAGGTGGCGTTTGGGCGCGCTGTGGTTTGCAGGGTAGAGATGGGTTTGGGTCCCTCTCTTCCTCCCGCCGAGCCTCCGTGAGGCGGGATTCGGCGCTTTCGAGAAAAATGGATGCATATTTTCTATTGCGCCGGATGCAAAATTTGGTTGAAATCATGCTATCTCGAGGATCAAGTTGGTATACTTGTTGGATAGCATGTTGGAGAAGTTGGTGTCACGACCCGAGGACAAAACGACGAAGTATGCCTCTGCTGAAGGCGTCGGACGCGCCTTGGGGTCGCGCCGGACGCGTCTGGCGCATGGTGGACCTCGGTGCTCGGCTGGCGGTCTGGCTGAGAGCGCCGGACGCGCGGCGGACGCGCGCAACGGACGCAGGCCGATCACTGTGCTGAGTCCGGCGCGTCACGGGCTTCGGCGCGAGGCAGCTGAGCCGTCTGAAGGCGGCGGACGCGAGCCGGTCGCGTCCGGCGCGGGCCGGACGCGGACCAGTAAGTTCCAGAACGTGGCGTTTCGACCGGACGCGGCGCCGGACGCTGGCCGGACGCGGCGCCGGACGCTGACGTGGCGGCACGAGATTGAATGGCGCTCCAACGGTCGACCGAGCAAAGGTGCACGGGAAGTGGCGCCGGACGCGTCCGGCGGGCGGCGCGGACGCGTCCGGCGCATGTAACCCGCTCCCCGAGGGGGTAACGGCCATATTTCCTTGAGGGTTATAAATAGAAGGTGGCCGGCCCTTGGGGAGGTCTCTTGGCCATTTCTCATCCCTTGTGCATTCTTTGAGCTAAGAGACTCTCTCCCACTCTTCTCCCTTGCTTGGTTGTTCATCCTAAGAGAGATTGAGTGAATCACCTAGTGCATTGCATTGCTTGAGGGCATCTAGTGGCACTTGTGGGTGGTTTAGCCGGTGGATTTCTTGTTACTCTTGGAGAGTACCGCTCCTAGCCGGCTTGGAGATTGTTGGAGGCGTTGGCAAGAGAAGGTGATTGTTCTTGGCCACCTCCGGTTGATTTGTGAGAGGTTTGAGCTCACCTCGTGGGGATCACGAAGAGCATCCTAGTGGATTGCGCGTGTCGTTGAGTACCTCGCTTGAGAGTGGTGTCTTGCGGTGCCTTGCGGGGCGAGCCTTGAGGGCTAGTGACTTGAGGGTCACACCGAGGAACCATCTAGGTGTTGGTCGACACAACCGGTGACTAGCTTGGCGGTGCCCAAGTGAACACCGGGTGAACAAAAACAATTGTGTTCATCTTTGTCTCCCGGTGATTGGTCGTCATCGATTGTGTGTTGCCGATTGTAATTAATTGTTCATTCTCTCGGTGATTGGCAACCTCGACTCTACGCGTCGGTATAACAAGCTCCTACCCTCTCTCGCATTATCTTGTTTACATTCTTGCAAAGTAGAATTGCTTGTGTGGTCGGTCGGGAACCACTTCTTGTGTAGACTAAATCCCGTGGGTAGAACTCTTGATCACTAGTGGTAGCTCTTGTGTGTACTAGTGATCACCTACTAGAATTGCTTGGATAGGAGGCTTGCAACTTCTAGTAGGCTAAGCATAACTTGCTTTCCGCCGTTTGTGTATCTAACGAAGTTTGCTTAGTGAGTTTGTAGAAATTTTTTATAGGCTATTCACCCCCCTCTAGCCATCTAGGACCTTACAAGTGGTATCGGAGCCGAGGTCACCGTTTTTGTGCAAGGCTTAACATCCTACGGTGTTAAGATGGCTCAAATTGTGTTCAACCATGTTGGGGGCAAACCGCCTATGTTTGATGGAGTTAGTTCTTTTGATCATTGGAAGAGAAAGATGATCATGTATCTTGGTTCAATTCAAGAGAGAGTCTTGCAAGTCACTTTGCATGACTATGCTATACTTGATCATGATCATCTCACCGATGAAGATAAAGCCAACATCACATGTAATAGAATGGCTCTCAACACCCTATACAATGGCATTGATACAAAGGTGTTTGAGGGAATCAAGGATTTGGAGCTTGCAAGTGAAGTGTGGACTAGGTTGGGTGAGACCTATGAGGGCACCAAGGTTGTGAAGAGTGCCAAGCTATATGGACTCAAGAGTGAGTTCGAGAACTTCAAGAAGAAGGAGGATGAAACAATCATTGAAATGTTTCATCGTCTACAAGTGATTGTGAATGATCTCAAGAGTTTGGGGCACAAGACAAAAGATGAAGACTTTTGTCACAAGTTCTTGATTTGCTTGCCGAAGAGCTTCAAGATGTTGAAGCTAATGCTACAAAGAGATGGGCTTGAGAATAAGAAGCCAAATGATTTGCTTGGTGAAGTCTTGACATATGACAAGTTTGATCAAGATGATGAGAAGGTGGAGGAAGAGAAGAAGAAGAAGACCGTGGCATTTCAAGCCACATCCTCCAAGGGCAAAGCACCAATCTTTGAAGAAGAAGAAAACAATGAGGAAGATGGTGACTTTGAGATTGATGATGAGGCACTTGCTCTTGTAGTGAAGAAGATGGGACACATGTTCATCAAGAGAAGAGGCTTCAAGAGGAACAACTTCAAGAGGCAAGAGCAACCAAGAAAGTGCTTCAATTGTGATAGCACCGAGCATCTACAAGCCGAATGCCCATATGAGAAGAAGAAGAACTACAACAAGGGCAAGTTTGAGAAGAAGAAGCATGAGGCCAAGATGACACTCAAGAAGGGCAAGAATGGTGCATTTGTGGTCACTTGGGAAAGTGACAATGATGATGAAGATGAAGATACAAGCAACAAGGCTATGGCTTCCATCGCCATCAACAAGAAGCCTTCATTATTCTCTTCATCACCATCGTGCTTCATGGCCAAGGAAACCAAGGTACAATATGATGATAGTGATGATGATAGTGAGATGGAATATGCTCACGATGTTGATAATATTGATGATGATGATGAACCTTCTAAGGATCAATTATATGACTTGATGCAAGAAACTAGAGATATAGCTATTGCCAAGGAAAAGGAGTGCAAGAAGCTTTCAATGAAAGTAGAAATACTTGAGAAAGCCCTAGGTGAGCTTATGACCACTCATGAGTGTCTAGTGGAAGACCATGAGAAACTTGGTGATGCTCATTCTAAGCTTGAAAAGGCTCACTCACTTCTACTTGAGCAACAAGCAAAGAAAGTGGTGGTTGCATCATGTGATATAGGCCTTACTTGTGACATCATTGATGAGTCATTTTATCAACCTATCATCATGACAAATGCTAACCCTTCTTGTAGCACATCATCCATCATCACCACCGACTCTACCTCTACTACTAGTGATGGCTTCACTTGTGATGCTACACTTATGGTTGAGAATGAGACTCTCAAGAAGGAGGTGGATGAGCTCACTCATGCCTTAGGCAAAGCCTATGGTGGTGAGGCCCGCTTGCTAAAGTGCTTGGGTAGCCAAAGGTTCTCTCTTAACAAAGAGGGATTAGGATATACCCCCAAGAAGGGCAAGTCGGCCTTTGCAACTCCAAAGCCTAGCTTTGTGAAGAGCAATGGTCGGTTTTGCTATAGATGCAAGCAAGTTGGGCACCTAGAGCAAAATTGCAACAAGAAGCAACAAAACAAGAAACTTGACAATGCTATACCTTTTGATTCTTGTTATGTGCTTACCAAGGGTGTGAAAGGTGTGCAAGCTAAGTTTGTTGGTACACCCATTGTTGGCCCAAAGAAGAAGGCTATTTGGGTACCAAAGAGCTTAGTCACTAACCTACAAGGACCCAAACAAAAATGGGTACCTAAGCTTCATTGATTTGCTTGTAGGTAAATTATAAAGCCGGAGGAAGGCATTGGATTATTGATAGTGGGTGTTCTCAACACATGACCGGCACATCAAGAATGTTTGATTCAATTGAGAAGAATGATAGTGGCATTGAGTCAATTACTTTTGGCAATAACAAGAAAGGCAAGGTTGTTGGTTTGGGCAAGATTGCAATATCAAATGACATGAGTATCTCCAATGTGATGCTAGTTGAAAGCTTGGATTTCAATCTTCTCTCCGTGGCACAAATTTGTGATCGAGGCTACAAGTGCATTTTTGGGGCAAATGATGTTGAGGTAGTTTCTCTTGATGGCTCCAACTTGGTGTTCAAAGGCTTTAGATATGAGAATCTCTATCTTGTTGATTTCAACACTAGTGAAGCTTCTTTGACAACATGTTTGATATCAAAATCAAGTTTGGGTTGGCTTTGGCATAGAAGGCTTGGGCATGTTGGCATGAAACAATTGAAGAAGCTCACACAACACAATCTTGTTGAAGGCTTGAAAGATGTTGTATTTGAGAAGGACAAGTTGTGTAGTGCATGTCAAGCCGGAAAGCAAGTTGGAAGCTCACATCCAAAGAAGAGTATAATGAGCACATGCAAGGCATTTGAGTTGTTGCACATGGATCTATTTGGCCCAACTACATACACAAGTATTGGTGGCAACAAGTATGGGTTTGTCATAGTGGACGACTTCACAAGATTCACATGGGTATTCTTTCTTAGTGACAAGAGTGAAGTGTATGACACCTTCAAGATCTTTCTCACTAGAGTTCACAATGAGTTTGACATGAGAATCAAGAAAGTGAGAAGTGACAATGGGAGTGAGTTCAAGAATACAAGAATGGAAGAATTGTGTGATCACTATGGCATTGGTCATCAATTCTCGGCCAAATACACTCCACAATCAAATGGCCTAGTTGAGAGGAAGAATAGAACATTGCTTGATATGGCTAGATCAATGCTTCATGAGTACAATGTTAGTCAATCATTTTGGGATGAAGCAATCAACACGGCATGCTACTATATTAATAGGCTCTATTGTCATACTTTGCTTGAGAAGACCCCATATGAGTTACTTCATGGAAGGAAGCCCAACATTGGCTATTTTAGAGTGTTTGGTTGCAAATGCTACATCTTGAGAAAGGGCACTAGATTGGGGAAGTTTGAAAAGAGATGTGATGAGGGGTTCCTACTCGGTTATTCAACTACAAGCAAGGCTTATAGAGTTTGGAACAACTCAAGTGGCATTCTAGAGGAAGTCCATGATGTGCAATTTGATGAAACCAATGGGTCACAAGATGAAGATGAGAATCTAGAAGATGTTGGTGGAACTCAATTGGTTGAAGCTATGAAGAACATGGACATTGGTGACATAAGAGCAAAGCAAGTGGTTGATGTACAAGATGATAAAGATGAAGTGCTAAATTCTCCATTGAGGCAAGCTAGCAATGCTCAAGTGCAAGATCATGGTGCTAGTTCATCAAATGAAGACAAGTCAAGTGATCAACCAAGCTCAAGCAATCAAGTGCAAGTGCTACAACCACAACACGTTGCAAGAGATCACCCAATTGATAATGTTATTGGTGATATTAGAAGTGGTGTGCAAACAAGATCAAGAGTAGCTATGATTTGTGAGTTTGCATCTTTTGTGTCAACCAAAGAGCCAAAGAAAGTTGAGGAAGCCTTGGATGATGCCGATTGGATCATGGCAATGCAAGAAGAGCTCAATAACTTCACAAGAAATGATGTGTGGGAGTTAGTTGAGAGGCCGGAGGATCACAATGTCATTGGAACCAAATGGGTTTTCAAGAACAAGCAAGATCAAGATGGTGTTGTGATTAGAAACAAAGCAAGACTAGTTGCACAAGGCTATACTCAAGTTGAAGGTCTTGACTATGATGAAACATATGCTCCCGTGGCAAGATTGGAGGCAATAAGGATACTATTGGCTTATGCATGTGCCCACAATATCAAGTTATATCAAATGGATGTCAAGAGTGCATTTCTCAATGGGATCATCAATGAGCTAGTATATGTTGAGCAACCTCCCGGTTTTGAAGATGAGAAGAAGCCCAACCATGTGTACAAGTTGAAGAAAGCTTTGTATGGCTTGAAGCAAGCACCTAGAGCATGGTATGAGAGATTGAAGACTTTCCTTCAATCCAAGGGGTTCATTATGGGCAAGGTTGATACTACTCTTTTCACCAAGAAGATTGGTAATGATCTCTTCATTGTGCAAATCTATGTTGATGATATCATCTTTGGATCAACCAATCAAGCATATTGTGAAGAATTTGGTGAAATGATGGCAAAAGAGTTTGAGATGTCCATGATTGGTGAACTTAGCTATTTCCTTGGTCTTCAAGTCAAGCAATTGAAGAATGGGACATTTGTGAGTCAAGGGAAATACATAAGGGACATGTTGAAGAAGTTTGGAATGCAAGATGCAAAGCCAATCTCAACTCCAATGGGCACCAATGGGAATCTTGATAGTGATTATGATGGCAATATGGTGAATCAAAAGGATTATCGGTCATTGATTGGAAGCCTACTCTATGTCACCGCATCAAGGCCGGATGTCATGTTTAGTGTTTGCATGTGTGCTAGATATCAAGCCTCACCTAGAGAGAGTCATCTCACGGCCGCAAAAAGAATATTGAGGTACTTGAAGCAAACAAGAGATGTTGGATTGTGGTATCCCAAGGGATCAAAGTTTGAATTGATTGGATATTCGGACTCCGACTATGGTGGTTGCAAGATCAATAGAAAGAGCACAAGTGGTACATGTCAACTTCTTGGAAGATCACTTGTGTCATGGTCCTCAAAGAAACAAAATAGTGTGGCAATCTCTACCGCCGAAGCCGAATATGTTAGTGCGGGAGTTGTTGTGCACAATTGCTTTGGATGAAGTCAACTTTGAAGGATTATGGCATCAACTTCAAGAATGTGCCATTATTTTGTGATAATGAGAGTGCAATCAAGATGACACAAAACCCAGTTCAACATGGAAGAACAAAGCACATTGACATAAGGCATCATTTCATTAGAGATCATCAACAAAAGGGTGACATTTCCATTGAAAGTGTGGGCACCGATGATCAACTTGCCGACATCCTCACCAAGCCACTTGATGAAAGAAGGTTTTGCAAGCTAAGGAATGAATTGAACATTCTTGACTTCTCAAACATGTGTTGAATGCACCCCACCACTACTTGACATGCCTCTCCTTCGACAATGCAAGGTACCATTGTGTGACATGTCATTCATGCTTAGGATTATACTTGTGGTAGCACATGTAGACATACAAGTTGCATTTGGAGCATTCATGATAAATCAAATATGTTTGATGTATATATGTTTACCACTATTGCTTCTATGTTTTGCTTGATCTAGTGGTGACATATGACATGTTTGTGGGCTTGCAATCCTAGTGTTGAATCTAGAATATTTGCTACAAGTGTTTAATTCAACATAGGCAAGATAACCCTTGTCATGAGGTGTGAAGAAGCTTGTCTTTGGTTCAAACCGAATTAAATATCTTTGGCAAGTGGCCTAGATTGAACCAATTTGACTAAAGTTTTGTTTACTCCATCAAAGTCCTTTTCTCTCTAAAATTTGATCCCATTTTGGGCAATTGTTGACAAAGGGGGAGAGAAAAAGATGATTGAACATGATAAAGGGGTAAATAAAATTTTGATGCACACAAGAAGGGGGAGCAAGCTCATGAACAAAGTTGTTGCATTTGTTTGTGCATTCTCATATGACTTGCTCATGGCACCTAGTTTCAAAGTTTTATACAAGTGGTGTCTCCTTGCTTGTGTGGTGCAATGCTAGTATAGGTTTTGAATGGTGAAATGATCTACTAGCATGCATAGGTTGTAACTAGACTCCCCTTGCCTTACAAGTGGTTCAAGAACTTTGCCTATAATGTTGATCTCACGGGGTTCTTGAGTTTTTGATGGTTGTCTAGTTACTTCATGGTGCTAAGGATGGTGTAAATTGCAACTCCGATTGGTATCACGCTTCAAAGGTCCATTTCTTACACCTTAGCATCATTTTGGTAGAATTACTCTCCCCACAATTCTATCCATGCATATGTGCAAAGCTTCAAATCCAAACTCTATGCACATATGTAGGGGGAGCAATACTACCAAAACCGAACTTGCTATAGTTGTCCAAATTCCTCTTGTGAGCTTAACGATTGGACAAGTATGACAAGTTCAAAATCTTTATTATAAAATCATCTTTGTTGAGGTTGTCATCAATTACCAAAAAGGGGAGATTGAAAGTCCCTAGTTTGGTTTTGGCTAATTGATGAAACCTAGGACTAACCTTGTTTATCTAAGTGGTTGATTTAGAGAAAAGTTGTCCACACGATGAGCATATTGAATATGAAGCATGACACGTGTCATGTGATCAAAGATGAAGATCAAGACGGTGCTTGGCTCCATGGACCGGTGTTGAAGGTGAAGGGCTAGTCAAGGCTTGGGAGTGAAGGACCATGCGATGGTGAAGCTCGGGCAAGACTAGGCGCCGATGGACCGATGCACGGTGAAGGGCAAGTGAAGTCGAGGTCGATGGATCGAGACGGTCACATGATGGTGTGAAGTGTTCATATCATTTGGAGGAACAAAATGGGCTCAAGGCAAAGGTATAACCGATAGGGCCATTTTGTTTTGCACTCAAGACACCATAGAGGGTGTGAGTGGTTTAGGTTCGATAGCCGCACTATTAAGAGGGGAAGTCTTATCGGCTATTCGATGCATGGGTGCCACTAGGTGAATTCATGAAGTGCATTGCATGTAGGGCCTAGTGAGCTAACCTAACCTTTGGGAAATGTTTGTGAAAAGCTAACACACAAGCACATGGAGATGTACACTTGATGGTGTTGGCACATTTACAAAGGTGGCGTTTGGGCGCGCTGTGGTTTGCAGGGTAGAGATGGGTTTGGGTCCCTCTCTTCCTCCCGCCGAGCCTGTGAGGCGGGATTCGGCGCTTTCGAGAAAAATGGATGCATATTTTCTATTGCGCCGGATGCAAAATTTGGTTGAAATCATGCTATCTCTGAGGATCAAGTTGGTATACTTGTTGGATAGCATGTTGGAGAAGTTGGTGTCACGACCCGAGGACAAAACGACGAAGTATGCCTCTGCTGAAGGCGTCGGACGCGCCTTGGGGTCGCGCCGGACGCGTCTGGCGCATGGTGGACCTCGGTGCTCGGCTGGCGGTCTGGCTGAGAGCGCCGGACGCGCGGCGGACGCGCGCAACGGACGCAGCCGATCATCTTGCCGGATCCGAGTCCGCGTCACGGGCTTCGGCGCGAGGCGGCGAGCCGTCTGGCGAAGCGGCGGGCGCGAACGGGTCGCGTCCGGCGCGGGCCGGACGCGGACCCGGTAAGTTCCGGGCGTGGCGTTTCGGCCCGACGCGGGCGCCGGGCGCTGGACGCGGGCGCGCGCGCGGGACGTGGCGGCACGAGATTGAATGGCGCTCCAACGGTCGACCGGAGCGGTGCACGGGAAGTGGCGCGGACGCGTCCGCGGCGGCGGGACGCGTCCGGCGCATGTAACCTGGCTCCCGAGGGGGTAACGGCCATATTTCCTTGAGGGGTTATAAATAGAAGGTGGCCGGCCCTTGGGGAGGTCTCTTGGCCATTTCTCATCCCTTGTGCATTCTTTGAGCTAAGAGACTCTCTCCCACTCTTCTCCCTTGCTTGGTTGTTCATCCTAAGAGAGATTGAGTGAATCACCTAGTGCATTGCATTGCTTGAGGGCATCTAGTGGCACTTGTGGGTGGTTTAGCCGGTGGATTTCTTGTTACTCTTGGAGAGTACCGCTCCTAGCCGGCTTGGAGATTGTTGGAGGCGTTGGCAAGAGAAGGTGATTGTTCTTGGCCACCTCCGGTTGATTTGTGAGAGGTTTGAGCTCACCTCGTGGGGATCACGAAGAGCATCCTAGTGGATTGCGCGTGTCGTTGAGTACCTCGCTTGAGAGTGGTGTCTTGCGGTGCCTTGCGGGGCGAGCCTTGAGGGGCTAGTGACTTGAGGGTCACACCGAGGAACCATCTAGGTGTTGGTCGACACAACCGGTGACTAGCTTGGCGGTGCCCAAGTGAACACCGGGGTGAACAAAAACAATTGTGTTCATCTTTGTCTCCGGTGATTGGTCGTCATCGATTGTGTGTTGCCGATTGTAATTAATTGTTCATTCTCTCGGTGATTGGCAACCTCGACTCTACGCGTCGGTATAACAAGCTCCTACCCTCTCTCGCATTATCTTGTTTACATTCTTGCAAAGTAGAATTGCTTGTGTGGTCTGGTCGGGAACCACTTCTTGTGTAGACTAAATCCGTGGGTAGAACTCTTGATCACTAGTGGTAGCTCTTGTGTGTACTAGTGATCACCTACTAGAATTGCTTGGATAGGAGGCTTGCAACTTCTAGTAGGCTAAGCATAACTTGCTTTCCGCCGTTTGTGTATCTAACGAAGTTTGCTTAGTGAGTTTGTAGAAATTTTTTATAGGCTATTCACCCCCCCTCTAGCCATCTAGGACCTTACAGCGTCTCTCGGTGGTTTAGCTTTGACACCAGCTAAACTTAACTCTTGTTTGAACAGGATCTTCCACGCTAAAAGATTTCTGCCTCCATTATCAAAGATGATCTTGTTCCTTGTGCACCAAATGCTCCAAAGACGCGCCGATAAGTACCTCCCCGAAGATTCTATTACTGAAGTCAGCTCTAGCATTGAGTAACATTTCCAGCGGTGGCGTTAAGATCCCAATTGATGTTGATCGATTCCAGCAGTCCCTACTGAACTCCGCATTCAAAAACAAGTGGAAGCAGGTCTCTTCCACATTATCATCACATAGAACACAGTATAGTCATCAAGTTGCATTTGTTTTCTCCTCAAGATGTTTCTTGTGTTCATCATCCCAACCGGTAGCCAAAAGAAGAATTTCGATTTCCAAAGTGTTGCAGGCTCCCAAATCCATTTGAAGAGAGTGGAAGTTTCACTTTCAGCTGTTAATTCTCTATAACCTTTTCTGCTTGAGTAGCTATCTGAACCCCATCTGTATTTCCAAATGTCAGGTGAGTTGTCTTCCCAAGTTCTTGCATCCAAGAGAGCTTGTATTTCAGTGAGCTATTGAGTTGCCAGGGTGGATAGAGTGGGAGAGAAAATTCTGTCCAATTCGATGATAGGAAGAATCGATGGAGCATTTTGTCTTCCCGGTAAAGGAGAAGAGCTGGGGGTATTTCTCCTTGAATCTTTGGTCTACCCGAGACATCAACCCAGAAGGAGATTGAGTTGCCACTTTTTGGGGTGCAGATTGTCATATTCTGAATTTTAGGGAAGAGCTTCAAGATATCCTTCCACCAAAATGAGCCAGTTGGTGCCCTTCCTTGAGGAGGTGTTTGAGTATTTGAGTACAATTTGTTCCAAGTCAGATTTACCCAAGGTAGATCCTTTTTATTGTAGAACTTGTCAAGGTGTTTCAGCAGGAGGGCATCATTTTGCTTTTCAAGATCAATAACCCCAAGTCCACCTTGTTCTTTTGATTTGCATACTTCTTCCCAGTGCCACCAAGGCTTTTCCTCTATAGTTTAGATCCCCTTTGTTCCAAAGGCATGCTTTCCTTGTCAATCTGATGTATCACTGAAGGTGGTAGTTTGAGGCTACACATGTAGAAGGTGGGTAGAGAGGAGAAGACAGAATTTACCAGGATCAACCTCCCATTGTAGCTTAACATTCTGCTAATACCAGAAAGCCTTCTTTCTATTCTGCAGACCAAGGGTGCAAATTCAGTGATGCTTGGTCTAGTTGTACCCAGTGGGAGGCCCAGGTAAGTGAAGGGCATATTTCCCACCTGGCACCCAAAAGTGCTGGCTAGGTGGGATGATCTGTCACTTGTCATATTAATGGGCACCATGAAGGATTTTTGGAAATTGACATGCGTAGACCACTTGTATCGTAGAAAGTTCTTAAGAGGCCTTTCAGGTTGAAAAGAGTTCGCATCACCAGGAAGGATTAGCAGTGTATCATCTCGCATATTGAAGGATTGGGTAGTCACCCTGGAAATTTTCACTAATTGGGTGTTTCAGGACTCCTTGTTGCCAAGCCTTGTTGATCATAGTTTGGAGAAAATCTGCAGCAATGACAAAAAGTAGTGGGGATAAAGGGTCCCCCTTGCCTTTCTCCTTCTGCTGCAGTGAAAGGGCTTTCCTATAGTGCCATTGAGAAGGACTGAGGAAGTTCCACTGCTTAGGATATTTTGAATCCAATTAATCCATTTCTCAGAGAATCCTTTGTGTTTAAGAATCTCTAGGATGAATGGATGTTCCATTTTGTCAAAAGTTTTTTCAAAATCTAATTTCAGGATCACTATTTCTTTTTTGATTTGTGGCAGATATGCAGAAACTGAAAAGCCCACCCAAGGCAGTCTTGAATGGTTCTACCCTTAATAAAACCATATTGATTGCTGTGAAATGACCACATCATTGTCAGGTGGGTCCACGTTCTTATGTATTTTTTGACAATATACGTTCTTATGTATTGACATGACAAATTAATTGGTCGTCCAAAAGACGTCTTGTCTCGTCAGAATTTTCTTTTCTTTCTATCAACGTCTCTTCCGTTAACATTTTCAACGACGGAATATAAGTAAATTCGACCAAGATTTAATCCTGAAGATTATTTTATTTCATTACTAAGCTTGTCATTAGTTGACAGATCTTTTTTGTAGGAAGGAGAGAGCGACACAATGCCTGCAATTTGTGTTGATCAAACTTCAGGATGGTTCATGTTTTAATTTGTACTGAACTTGAATTCCAGTTTTATCAGAGCTTTATTTCGTAAAATAATATAAAGAGAACATCTGAAACCCTGCATAGATGATGCGATTACAGTTGGTGCCACCTGGTTGTGCCTGAGTACAGGGGGATGGCACGTGGCAACATGTCGGAGCCCCAAGAAGCACCACATATATTGTAGCATTTGGATGTGATGAGGAGCCGTCTGAACCTCAAAGTCACGTCCCTGTCAAGGATGGCTTTAGTTGCTTAATTTTCGTGTGGCCAGGCCCACGGCCTACGATCTACCCATTTAATTTACTCTGATGAAAGGTGAGGATAGAAATAAAGAAAAGAGAATACATGCATGTTTTGGCCAAATGCATGCGTACGTGATGTTTAATTTGTAAAATCCAAATGGACCACTGTCAGTGATATGACCACTAACAAAACTAAAGAACAGTAGATTTCCATCACAAGTTCCTTGGACGAAAGACAAGAGGCCAGGATGCTCAAATAAAAACAAACAGATAATATTTCATTTGTTATAAATTGTAAGTCACTATGATATTTCAAGGTTTATATAGTGGTATCTATAACTATCAGACCCACAGACTACCTCGTTTTCTAAGTGAGATATATGTTAAGATAAGACATAGTCTCCTCTCTTTTTCATATTCTCTCTTCTACATAGGAAAAATACTGACATGACTTTTTATCAGTTAGTTGGGTGGCACTATTGGAGACGCCCTAACAGTTGACGCCAAAAGCACTGAAAAAATGTGTATTGTTGGAAGAAGAGAAAGGTACATTGAGAAGTCGGAATGACAACTATATATTTTGAGGTAAATTTAAATCTTATATATAACATCAACCATTTTGGGACGGAAAGTATTTGTTTCAACAAGATCTTAACATGGTAATTATCTCTTGAATTATGTGTTCCTCCAAAAATTCCTTAAGTCTTGAAAACCTTGAACCAGTCGACATGAGGTAATTAAGATTGATGTCGATTGGTAAATGGATCACTTCTCGGTTCAGAATTGTGACCACTAAAATATAGTGGTCGGCGCATAACAGATAGTGCGGCGCGGTTAAAACTACAGATTAGAAGGAATGTAGTGCCCAACTTTTAATTTCTTTACCACAGTGGCCAGTGATGAATCCCAGTGTATTGAGTAGATGCCAACTATATGCTTTTACCAAAATCTCTCCATCAGACTTTGGGAAGTGTGTTCATGGACCACACAGCATGATCTGTCCTTTCTAGCAATAAAATAAGCTCATGATTGGATTTAGCTGTAGTACTGGGCGAGCTATAGAGTGCTAAGACTATCTGCACTCATGAACCTCTAAAATCCAACCTTTAAAGGAATATTCCGTCCTGGCCTCCCCAACATGGCTGGCGGCGCTCCGGCGAGCGGTTCCACGGCGACCTCCTCTGCTCCCTCGCTCCCTCCGCTTGGCGCGACGGCCTTCTCTCTCCTCGAGGGCCCGCTGCCCGTCCTTTGCGTTTGGTCCATGCGAACGCCACAGGTAGGGGTTGGGAGGCTGTCGGGGCGTTTTGCGTGCGGCCTTGCGTACCCGCTGCAGCGATTTTGCTACGCAAAGGCCTTTGCGTTCGCCTTTGCGTACTCCAGTGCGGGTAGTCTAATAAGGTTGTACTCCCATCGATGTTTACTTGTACAGACTACCGAGTGTTGTATGGATTTATTTAGTATTTCTCCATGTTCTTTTTTAGAATTATACAATACAATAGACACTTGCAGTATTGCTGAAGCTTTGAGTTTCTATTATTTATAGATTCCGGAACCAAATTCTAGCTTGTACCATCCAAAATTGATACACAAATGAAGCTTTGAGTTCTGTACTTCTGTTTAAGTGGGCAAAGAACACTTAGATTCATCAATGCAAGCAAGAGCCTATGCAGAGTTCGTGCTGAAAATTCCAGAACAAATCCGCCACCACATTATCACACTGCTGTTATGTTAGCCAGATAAAATTAAACACAGCTGACATGCATACTAGCTAGTTGGACTGTCACTAGTGGGCGCACCGCCGCACAGTATATGCAGGTCACAGTTATTATCAGGTAACCACTATGTTACCATAGTAGCTTAACTGAGCGCATCACTGTCAGATTAAAGGGCTCCACGTTCTTTTGTATTATTGACAAGACAAATTGGTCCGTCCAAATTAAAGACGTGTTGTCTCGTCACAATTTTCTTTTTCTTTCTATCAATGTCTCTTCCGTTAACAGTTTTAGCGACGGAGGATAAGTAAATTCGACCAAGATTATTTTATTTCATTATTAAGCTTGTCATCGTTTGACAGATTTTTTTTTTTTTTTTTGGTATGAAGGAGAGAGCGACACAGTTCGATTTATTTGATCAAAATTCAGGATGGTTCATCAGGTTTTAATTTGTAGTTATAATTCTGTAAAGAACCTGAACTCAGATTTTACGAAACGTCAGAGCTTTCATTTCCTAAAAACAAACCAGCTTTATTATCAGAAAGTGGATCGATCTCAACCCTGCATGGATGATGTTATTACACTTGGTGCCGCCTGGTTGTGCATGAGTGTACAGGAGGATGGCACGTGGCAACATGTCAGCTGAGCCCCAAGAAGCTAAGCACCACACAGATGTAGCATTTGCAGGTGATTAGGGAGCCATATATGGGTGCATCCATCTGAACCTTGGGAAGGTCACGTCCCTGTCAAGGATCGCTTTAATTGCTTAATTTTCGTGTGGCCAGGCAGGCCTACGGCCTACCCATTTAATTTACTCTGATGAAACTGAAAGGTGAGGATAGAAAGAATACATGTTTTGGCCAAATGCATGCGCCAAGGATGTAATCCGTATGTATACACACAAAATCCAAATGGACCACTGTCAGTGATATCACCACTAACAAAACTAAAGAACAGTTGATGTCCATCGCAAATTCCTTGGATAAAAGACAAGAGGGTGCTCAAATAAAAACATATAGATACATATGTTCTAAATTATAAGTCACTCTCATTTTTCATGGTTTACATTCTTTTTTAAGTACCTAACTATATATTATGTTTAGATATATAATTCTTCTGTCCTTACGCTTGTTGATTACGGGATCTTGATTTGTTGTGAGAGAAAAATACTTGTTGAATCGGTTGAAATCGTCATTGTTGGTGTACGTGACATAAATCTGATTCGATTTGTAGACAATGCATACAACATTTGTGTCTCCAAATAAATTTGTTAAGAAAATAGATTTAAGGATCTTTCCAATGTTACTAATTATATACGATACATATTAATATTTTTAATATATATTTAGTCAAAGTTATTTCTCAAAAATCACAAACGACTAAGTAAGTAAGAACTATATACCTAAAAAAGTACAAACAACTTATAACTTGGAATGAATAGGAGAGTCTACTATATGTGCTTGGAGATGTGATACACTGTCCCATCCCAAGATACATGGAATTGATTTTGTATTATCCAAATTCAAAATATTCTAAGTTTAACTAAGTGTATATGAAGAGTGTTCACACTTATTGTTGTTCTTTTCTTTCAGTTTGTCAGATTTAGAATAACTTGACTTAGAACAATAGAAAATTATTCAATATATTTCAAAATGGAGATAGATCTAATTAATCTGAATCTCCTTGTTGTACACATTTTTCAAAGGAAAAAGAAAGATATGATTCTCCGATGACGTACACACACAATATGCTTAGGGTGATTTAGATTATTCCCGTGTTGTTGGTTTGTTGCCCCCATTCCCTGCACTAGCAAATTAACAAGTATATTTGCATGCCTACCAGGGAATAAATTGTAAATATGTATGCGTCTTACTGGGAGAGGAGGTGGTGGATGATGAGAAGGCGTGATAGATGACAAGATAAAAATTTAATCAGGAAGAGGTTCATGCGCAAGATACACATGCGAGAGATCTTAGGCTTTTGTGCACGGTAACTTTCTAAAGTAATCCACTAGGTAAAAAGCTGCTTAGTGGAAAATTACAGCACAAAGCCCCACGGGCCACGGATTGGATTTCATTCCTTTAGTGCTGTTATTTTTTACCAGACAAGAAAGAAGGAAGGGTCTCAAATGGACTAGCATACAAAAACAGCAGAAGAGAAAAAAAGAGAGAAAAAGAAATCAAGCAGTGTGTAGCGTTACAAACAGCTGCCCCAGCTATGGGCCAACAGATGGGCTATATTCTTGAAGAAGTGAAATGAGCGTTGGAACTTCGAATCCTGGAGACCTGTGCATGGGCTGGCAACATCTATGGGCCCTAAAACAAAGGAGGGGACCTCAGCCCGCTAGTACAGCCTACGGTGACTAAGTGATACTCATGCTTCATTCTATTTTTAGCTACTAGTATAGTGCCCGTGCGTTGCTACGGTTTTATTTAAGAGATGCACATGAAAAGAACGAAGCAAAGTTTAAGTCTCACGCGATTGTATAAGACATGTATAATTCAGAATACACTCATGCATGATGAGTCAAAATGAAGTGACATCTCACATCTTGCATACTACAAATATCTGAATTGCTTAAATAGATATACAATCTATCAACACAATTTTGGAAAGAAAAATGTTGCTAGTATAGAGCAGCTCAAGCGGCACGTCGCCATGGCTAAATGTGCAGACTCCACCGGTGCCATGGGAGCGAGGCGGAGACAGAAGAGTATATGAACTGACCAACAGTCCACGGCGGAGACAGAAGAGTATATGAACAGACCAACAGTTCACTCGGCGACGTTTGAGCACTGAGGAACCAGTGGTAGTCTGCTTGGTAGCTTCCTGGTTTTCCACCCGTACACGCGCAGTAAGGCATCATCACTGTTGATCCTATGTCCAATCCAATGTGCAGCTTTGAAGCTGCAAACTGAAACAAGAGCAACAATTCAATAGTTGCAAAAGATTACATCTAGCATTTTCATGTTCCATCTCTTTCTGCAGAGTAAGCTTTCTACTACTGCCAGTATCTTGGAGTAAAACAAAGACTGAAAAGGCAAGCAGAAACTTGAATACCAAGAGCCACCTGAGTTGACGAGCTGCATCATGAAACATGAGGTCAGTAGTGTTTAACAATCAATATCCAGCACGAACTAAATGTGGGAACGGTATATGATAATGATTCCACCTTTCAAATATATTAAAAAAAATAACCTGAAACACAGGAAAGTATTTTCAATCAAAAGATCAGAGACCCTCATGAACAAGAGTGAACTTTCAGTCACTTACTCTAGTAACCACATAGGCCTATCAGAAGACACTGGAAGATCTGCTCTGCTTGATGCCTGCATGAATAACACTACACAACAACCATCCATATTAGACAAAAGAAACACTGTTTGTCTGAAGATCATGGAATATCTTACTTGTCACACTCGCAAAAGCATCTGACCTGTCACTATTAAGTGATGCAACTAATTCTTTCCAGAAGTGGGCTTCGTTTATTTGTGTTGTTCTGAACCTTATCCACCTAATATAAGTAAACCACACCACAATCTCCTAGGTGTCATCCAGGATTATGGAGCCAAACATAATTGTTGTGTCACGCCACCAGCTAGTAGACAAAAGGGAGATACAGAAAAAGAATTTACAAATGACAAGAGATGGAGCAATTAACCACTCTTTCAATTCCTTAAATTGTTTATATTTTGTTTTAAAATCTTTCCTCTCGGAACTAACTTCTGAATATTGATTTTCAGCTTATTCAATATTGCAGTATACCCGTGCTAACGCTATGGGAAAAATTGAAAAGACGATTCTTTTAAGAAAGAAAAATAACATTCTCATTTTTTTAGCATTTACAGCAACAGTAAAAGAGATAATTGAATAGGTATGAGCAATTACCAGATCAGAGCCAAACTATCCCCAGGAGGAAACAAGTACAACTATACAGTTGAGCAACAAAAAAATCAATCAAGATCATCCAATCCCCTTATCAATTCATAAAGGAGAGGAAATTAAAATTTATTAATTAAGCATACCCAATTACAGTACTATTCATATATTCATCTTAAGAATGAAGAAACATATTTCCTTTTGGCCTAGTGATAAGGCGAGTACCTGCCTGATGGGAAAGGGAATCCAAAGACCAAAAGAAAAGGCAATTTATTTGCACTATGCTCGTATAGCCCACAACCATATAATAGTGGACGATGAATAATGGTGCTTTTGATCCATCTTTAATCGCACCATGCAGTGAGTTGCTTGCCACTTGAGGATCCATCTGAAATATAGCAGCAAAAATCGTAAGTTCTAGATAACTATTTAAATAAATAACATAAACCCGGTAGGCAGAACTAACATTTTGAACACAATGCATGCCTCCCTGGTTATTAACCCACAATTGAAGTAACTTAACCATCTCAGCATCCCTGGTTTTCATGGCAGTTGTAAGCACTCAATAATCAAAGCTAGTTGCGACATCTCGTTATCAAACTATCACCCATACGGTGTCGTCACGGCTAACATAGGGGAAGCACAACTAACAAATGGACCCAAGATTAAATAACATATAAAGAGCCCAGCCTGTGAAGCTATAATTTGGAAAAACTAAGTCTCAATCAATGTATACTTTGAAAACAAATGAAAAACTATTGACTTGGCAACATTATGGAATCTGGAACTACCAAAGAAGAAGAACGCGCTGATAAATCCATGGCCTTGGTGGATCCAGACCGCGAAGACGACTTCTTCCCGAAGAGCACAGACTTGATCCACTTCGCCGGAGTCTTCCCCATTGGAGCCAAATCAGCTGTGCACCAGACCAGTGGGGTTCCGAGCCTGCAACAGAACCGCATATCAGTCCTCGGCTGGAGCACCACCACAGCAGCTCAGCGACTTTTGATTTTAGTGTCAGTTCATTGATGCATAAAGAAAAATCAGTAGTATTTTTCCTATTTCTTCATTTAATCCGAAATTCAACCATATCACTACTATTATTACTAATGTAAGATGATGATGACGACTCACCAACAATTACGTGGAACAAGATATATGGATAAAGTTCAAGAAAAAGATAATCTGAAATGAAGAAAGCGTCAACAGAGTTGTAATAGTCAGGCAACATTTTTGTTAGGCTCACCTCCTAACTGCACGGCGAGAGCTCCAGTGGTGGCAAGTGCTGTCCATACCATACCGCCAGTGCCTGATCATGGAAATCTCTCATAGGATACAAGGCAAGCATCCTAGAAATGCAGATTAGCTTGTCAATAATTCGCTGGTGATGACATCTGAAAGGGCAAAAAATAATATCAGTACTTTATCAATGCAGATTAACAAAGCAGATGCAATGCTTGACCAAGTGCGCCATTCAACTCTGCATTTTGTCGAATACCTTCAGGGCCTAAAAAGAGACGCTTTCCAACATCCTCGGGAAATACAAATCCATGGCAGGAGAACACAAAGCCTATTGGATTACGAGCCATTGTTGGATTATGAACCATAAGTGGGGCTCAGGTAGTCAGGTGACTAACTATGACTCACATTCCAATGAACTGATGCTTTCCTAGCCTATCCCTTTGAGTGCGTGAGTGTGTAGGGATGCAGAGTAAGAACACGAGCACGTGCAGGCATATCAGATACTGAAATCATAGAAAAGCAATGCAAGCAGGGCAGCAGATAGATCGAATACGAGCACCTAACATCACAGCTTCCAATCAAGGCCCCCGGCCGCCGCAGCAGTCGACGCGACCTCCGGAGGCGTGCTTTCGATGGATCCGGGCTTCACGGGTGCGACGCACTTAGGAGAGGTGTCGAGGGAGCCGGTGGCAGGCGGTTTGAGGCGGCTGAGGCGGAGCCGCGGAGGTCCAGGCCGCTCCGACCTCCTAGCCACCATGGCTGGCCGGGTAACGGCATCGGCCGCCGCCCTGGTTGTCGGCCGAGGCCACCAGGCGGAGCGCCCGAGGAGCCCAGGTGCGGGGCACCGGCTGGACGCCCCGGCTATCCACCTGGCCACCGTAGCTCCGGCTGGCCATGGCGCTCGGCCTCCCTCTCACGGTCCTGCGCCCGTGGGTGGCGGCAGCCTCGTGCGGCCCTTGTGCCTCCGGTGGCGGCGGCTCGAGAGGTTCCGCGGTCACTCGAGCCACGCCGAGCGAGCGGAGAGCAGGAAGGGGTGGAAGCTGGGCGGCGTGCTCGGCGGGCGGCGGCGAGCCGGCGGGCGGCCGGTTGGCGTGCGAGGCGGACAGGGGCGGAGCCGGACGGCGGACGGGGGCGAGGGCGGCGTGCGCGGCGGACGGGGGTGAGGGCGGCGGTTCGGCGCGGTGCGGAGCGGATGGGGCGATTTTTTCTTTTATTATGGAGACGGGGGAGGGGGTTACGGTGCGGAGAGCAGGATTATGGGAGGCAGGCCGAAAGCGTGATACGATTTCATTTGGGTTCTTTTATAGTAAAATTCACAAATTCAGTTATATATTTTTTATTGAGCATCTCCAAGAGATTATCTAAAATAACTATCTAAATTTAGTGATCTAGCTATTTTGTATAATGAATTTTACTTAAGCAAACTAGACTACACCAACTGATTATCTAAATCAGGACTCTATATATTTAAAAGGTTGCCATGTCATCTAATCTCCTCCTATTTGCCTTATTTTTTTAGACCGCAGCGACTGCAACCGGTCTCGCTTGTTAGGCCGCATGCTATTCGATTGGGTGCGCAAGGCTGAATGGCGAAGCGATCTTTGGTTATCCATCTTTGGATAGCGAAAATTCCGGAGGAAGAGTTATCCAAATTAGAGAGTCATCTAGCGAATCTGTTGAAACCTATTTTTTCCTAATATTAGCCAAATTTACATTTAAAAAATGATTTACATACTCTGTTGGAGATGCTCATGGTTCAAGCTTTCTATTCTTTAGCTCCCTCGTGGCTTGTTTCTGAATCTGCCACAATTCATCATCCGGAGAAGAAGACCAGATATTACTACCCCGCCGGCGTGCCCAACGCTCCGTGCTTGTTCTGTGGCCAAGGCACCGAGCAAGCTCCCGACGGTGACGATGCTAGAGGTTGCGGGATTTTGATTATTTTGACAAAAGCAAGGAAATGTGCTTAAACTAGTCCAAGTGAGGGCACTTGGTGACAACATAGTGCCTTTGCCGTATGTTAGTTTAACAAGAAAATTTGACTATTGGTTTGAATTATTAAAAAATTGGTGGTACTCGTGTGAATATTGTGATATACTGATATTGAAAGATACTTTTGGGAAACAAGAAATATATGAACACTTCTTTTGGGAAACAAGAAATATATGAACACTTGTGGCGCCTCTGGGATGCACGAAATGGAGAAATATTCCGGGGTGAACAGACTTCGACAGTGAAGATACTCACGCGTTGCTGAGGACCTTGCTGGGTGGAAAAAGCGTCTGTCTTAAAGAAAGCCGGTACTACTGATAGCTTCGATGCTTGGCATATGTATCTGAATGAATGTAAACTCTCTGCTCATGTACCCCCTATGCTCTCTGTAACAACGATAAACTCTGTTTAATATAATATCTAGGTGGGAATCCCCCCGGTAGTTAACTTTTTTTTTTTTAAAAAAAAGAAATATATGAACACAAATTGCTTTCAAAAAAATATTTAACACCAGCTTCAAGTTTGCCATATTTCCTTTATTTATTAAAGTATTTGAGTGGTTATTCATTGTAAGAAAATGTCTTTTCATGTTCATACATAGTACAAGTTTACCATCTAAGGCATTGCCACCATCTTGTTGAAATCCATTTTTTATATATATATCCTTGTTCCTCACAAGGATGACTTATGTAGCAGCACTGGGATATGACCATTCTCTTGTAGGCTGACCACTGTGTTGTATAAACTCTCTTTCAAAGGAGTGAACCTCATACCCAGAGCACCGAGCCTTTGCACAGAGAACTTGTAAGGCTTGATCATTGTCTTGTTTTCATCCTTGCTTCTAATTAAATGGTTAGAAAACAAAGAAAATGTTAAAATCCATAAAGCCAATTGCTAAATGATGACATATATGTATCTATTCTTTGCCGGAAAGAGGAGCAAATTATGTTTCTCGGGTGACATTACTTTTAGACACATTTTGGTGATGGTGTGGTGGTGGTGGGGGGTGAGGGAACCCACACCTTGTTTTAATTCTAACCAATTAGTTTTGAGATCAACAACATTTCTAAATGCAGAGAAGCATAAATTATGTGAACATTTCATTTGAAATAAAGGATGCACTATTTGAAATCATAAAAAGAATAGCAGATAATTACTTGGTGGTGATCGGGTATTGTGGGAAGAGCTCTCTCATCATTTGAAGAAACTCCGACTGATGTAGCATGTCACCTATGCAGAGGTACCACCCATATGTGCTCAAATCTTCATACACCAAAATATGTGCAAGGGCAACGTCTTGAACATCGACATATGCGCCAGCTGCATTTGAGTATGCCTTCTTTGCGTCCTTCATATAGGTGGCGACTCTGGATAAAGTTAAGTTTTTTAACGTTGGTTGTAGCATTCTGCCTATTGTCACTGATGGGATAACTATTAGTAGTTGTATCCCTCTCTTTGATGCTTCTTCTATTGCAGTCTTCTCAGCAACCATCTTCGCGTAGCAATACCAGTTCTGTAATTTGATCATACATATTAAGTCAATATAAATGAAGCATGCTAAACATTATGGTGGCCATGCATATATGAGAACTGTATTTTGTGTGAGGTTTTATGAGCCATATTTATGTATTGCATAACATGTTCCACTTAAAATTTTCCATGCTGAATAATGTTTGGATGCTCATAATAAATCACAATAGAAAAGGTACTGGACCTGTGTTTGCTTGTAAAACTCAAGGTCACTCCGACAACTCTCGTCCAGAGTCCGATCATCAGGGTTCCTGTTTGGGTTCATATTGACAGCACCGTAGGATGAGGTGAACACCACACGTTGTACCCCCATGTCTGCTGCAGCGTTCATAACGTTCTTTGTTCCCTCAATAACAACCGGCACAAGGTCCTGCATGCGAGTGAATTGTGCATAAGCATATATGTGCCACTTCAATTGGAATATACTTCTTCATCCACGAAAGAATACAATTCTCATTTTTCGAAAAATTAAATGGTTTAAACTTTGACTAAAGTTTATATAAAAATATATGATACAAAATTAGTACAATTATATTAGTCATATAATATATTTTATAATAATTGTTTTGAAGATATGAATGTTAACATTATTTACTATAAAAATTTATTAAAATTTGAACTAGTTTGATCAGCATGGATCCCACAATTTTATTTCTTGGGGATAGATCAGGAATATTAATGTATCAAAGCCTAACAATGTATAGATAGGAGGAAGAGGAAGTAGAGCACTCACAGGATCATTGGATATCGGCGAGGCAACATGGAAGACACCATCACATAAGCTGAATGCACGACGAAGTGACATGTAGTCCAGCACATCAGCACGGTACATAGATAGCAGTTCTTGAGCTCCATCCAGTGCTAGTAGATGGGAATTATCGGGGTCCTCTGGCACCATATATATAGCAAAAAGATATTATTCATCATCTAAATAAAAAATTCTATGGATAATTTTCTGTAAAGAAAAAATTGTATGTATAAACAATTTGCTGGAATCATGAACACGCCATGGTAAATACTGAATAGCATATATACCATCTAAGGTAGAAAGTAAAATCCTAGAGAAGTTCTTGCATGCGTGCCAGTAGCGGAGATAAAGGATGGCACCGAAGGGCCAGGAGCCCATGTTTGATTTCATAAATCTTTGTACTTTTCTCTATAATTTTGATTAAACTTGAAAAGTTTAACTTTCCGATAATTTATAATTTGAAATGTACGGAGTATTAGACTACTTTTTGATTTGGCTCAATTCCTGAGAACCAAACTGCTCGCAGGGCCTTATAGACAAAACTTGGACTGCTGGCCCCACTAAAAAGGGGAAAAATTATTGAATTTTTGTCTCCATCACCGGCGCACGCTCTATAAACAAATGTTGTCCAAACAGATAGAGTACGTGCTCACTCACCAGGGTCCCTCGCGGTGCCCCTCACAACATAGCCGCGTTGGAGCAGCTCCTTGACCAGCCATGACCCGAGGAAGCCTCCAGCTCCGGTCACGCAGACCAGCTGCTCAGCAGCTACGGCCTCGGCCATCGGTTGATGCTGTGAATACTGGCGCTCCACTGCCCTGTCGATCTCGATCTCTGGCGAGGCTAAACTATATACTGACGCACGAAGCTGATCCAAGATTAGACTCTCTTATATATATAATATATACAGGTAGGCCACGTATTATACTTCAATTCACCGCTGAAGGGCGTCTCGATGACTCCATCTGCTTCTTTGTATCTATGAAGTATGAAGAACGTCTGTGGGCAGTGGCGTTTGTTTTGCGCAAGATCAACACGTATATCGTCAGTATCTCACACATATTTTAGGCACGTGCAATCTTCCGCGCATCGCCGTCCCGTCCTCGTGTCTCAATGTCGCATGAACCCATTCCATTCCCCTCCTCCAGTCCTCCCAAATCAATCTTTCTCCCACCTGAAAATTGCTCCTAGGTAGTCTTTAGGCAATGCTATGGTAGACCATTACCTACTATAAAGTAAAGGCACTCACAGTACAGTATTATGCTAGGCCAGAACATCATGGAAGGAGTCGTTATCCTACATGAAACCATCCATGAGTTACGTACTAAAAAGCGGGATGACATTATACTCAAAATTGATTTTTAAAAGACATATGATAAAGTCAAATGGTTCTTCATACAACAAACATTACGTATGAAAGGATTCTCCTCCAAATGGTGTAGATGGGTACAAAGTATGGTCACGGGTGGAAGTGTAGGAATTAAAGTTAACGATGATGTTGGCCCCTACTTTCAAACCAAACGTGGCCTACGACAGGGAGACCCAATGTCGCCTATCTTATTTAACATTGTTGCGGATATGTTAGCTCTTCTGATTAATAGAGCAAAAAACGATGGTCAAATAAGAGGAATCCTCCCCCACCTGGTAGATGAAGGTCTGTCAATATTACAATATGCAGATGACACCATCATCTTTGTTGATCATGACCCAGAGCAAGCAAATAATCTTAACTTTTGCTTCGTGCTTTTGAACAATTGTCAGGTCTTAAGATCAATTTTCACAAGAGCGAAATCTTCTGCTATGATGCAGCCAAAGAGATGGAATCCTATTATACCACTCTTTTTTGTTGTAATACGGGGAATATCCCTTCAGATATCTAGAGATCCCAATGCACTATAGACAACTCCTGAATTCGGAATGGAGGAAGGTTGAAGAATGTTTCCAACAAAAACTCTCTTGCTGGAAAGCAAAGTACCTATTCTATGGTGGGAGACTCGTTCTGCTTAATTCGGTTTTAAGCAGTCTAGCCATGTTTATGATGTCCTTTTTTGAGATTTCTAAAGGAGTTCTAAAAAACCTGGATCATTTCAGATCGAGGTTTTTCTGGCAAGGTTCTTCGGATAAACATAAGTATAGACTTGCCAAGTGGAACATCTTATGCCGTCCCAAGGACCAAGGGGGTCTAGGTATCCTTGACTTGAACTTGCAAAACAAGTGCCTGTTGGCCAAATGGTTGGTTAACCTACTCAACACAGATGGCATGTAGTAGTCGATGCTAAGGAATAAATACCTAAGATCTAAAACACTAACTCAAATGTCAGCCAAACCTAATGACTCTCACTTCTGGAGAGGCCTTATGCATATCAAAGATGAGGTAATGGCTAATGGTTCCTTAATATCAAAGATGGGACCAATACGAGGTTCTTGGACGATACATTTGTAGGAAATAAGCCCCTAAAGATTAATTATCCATCTCTATATAATATAGTAAGAGATCCACATGCAACTATATCAAAAGTGTTGACCTCAAACCCTCTTAATATCTCTTTTATAAGGGCTTTGGTTGATAATAAACTTTTAGAGTGGCATAGCCTAGTAGCAAAAATTTCAAATGTTGAATTGGTGGAAGGATCGGATTATTTCAAATGGAATCTAACTAGATGCTGGTTATTTTCTTCGATCCATGTATCTCCATCTCATTGATACACAACCACCATTTCAACATAGAAAAATTTGAAAGATGAAGAACCCCTAAAAATTAAAATCTTTCTTTGGTTCCTACAAAGAGGTGTCACCCTAACCAAGGACAACCTTGCTAGAAAAAACTGGAGAGGGAGCCGAGAAATACATTTATTGCAATAGGAATGAGACTATCCAACACTTGTTCCTTGATTGCCCTTGCGCAAAGATGATTTGGAGGATCATTTTCTTTGCTACTAGTCTACAGCAACCAAAATCTATCGGCATATATTTGGCAATTGGCTTAGTAATCAACATAAGAAGGTCAAAAATATGATCTCGGGTTAGAGTAGCTGTTGTGTGTTGGGCCATCTCGGAGATGTCGAAATGATATTATTATTTTTAATAAATTAAAAACTAATTCCGTTATGCGAGTTATTTTTAGGGGAGCGTCTTGGTTGCGCTTTTGGGCTCACCGGCGTAAGGAGGGGGCCAAGGACGTACTCTCGGAGATGAGCAAGAAATTAGAGATGATTTCTCTAGAAATAATAAACAGAGGGTGGAAGCATTTATATCGTCTTCTGTAGTTCTAGTCGTTTTGTTTTAAGACTTTGGGTCTCTTTATTCTATTCATGTATTCACGACTACGTAATAATTGGCTATGTACATCTACGGATGTAGAGGTCGGATATTTATATCCTTTATCTAAAAAAACTCACAGTACAGTACAGACTCTCAAGACTATGATAATTTTTTTGATATGGTGCTATATTTATTAAAGAAAGAGGGAGAAAAATCAAGACTCAAAATCTTATTTAGACTCCAAGTCTACAATCTTTGAGATAATAAATAGATTTAAAATCTATGATAGAGTCTTTCATTATGAATGCCCTAATAGTCTGAAACAATCTAAACCATTAAGTTATAAGATTTTATAAAGAAAAAATAAATAAACTAAAAATGAGAGAGAAATATCAAAAATCCAGTAATCACTGGAACAAATTAAACACAGAAGTTAGGATACGCACACTTTGGCCCTATTTGATACTCTAGCACGGCTATTGGTTAGAGTTAGTTTTTAGCTCAGACTAGCTCTAAACTAACTATAGACAAAGAGGTGTTTGGATGCCGGGTTAAATTGACTATAAATATAGTTTTCTAATCATTTGTATCATTTAAATCATCTTTCTAACCGGATTTGGTGTGGCAGGCTCTTGAGTGGCCTCCTTCCGCTCACAAATGACATATAAATCATTTTTGCAAATCAAGCGTCCAAATCACAATAAAGTACGCGGGCGGGAGGGAGGAGGGAGGCGGCATGGGCGAAGGGGTGTCGCCTAGGGTTTCGCCATCTAGCAGGCCGTGGCGCTGTGGGAAGAGGAACGCACGCTCACGAGGGAGGGTGGCGGCGCGGGTGAGTCGCGAGTAGATAGAGTGGGATCCACTGCAGGTGGGAGAAAGAAAAAAATTAATATCATATGGGCACCACCAACTAGATCAAATAATCAACTCTTTGGCGGGGATAGTTTTTTGGTTGGGCTAGATGCAACTGACCCAATCCAACTCTCCAATCTGGCCCTCCTGTTTAGATATTTTAGGGCTAGTTAAGCCCTAAATAGATTTAAGCCCTAAATAGATTAAACTAGCTCTAGCCCATGAATCCTAACAGGACATTTGCCTCCATGATTAGAGAAAAAACAATCCTCCTCACAGGCCAGAAATTCCCTGGATCACGTCTTCAATCCGCTGCATATGCAGCCTCATCCTACGACACGTCGTCAACTCTTCGGCTCTGCTTTTACCGACACAAGGCAAGGAGACTGCATTTTTTTTCCGTGCGCACAAAGCTCATGTTTCGTATAATTACTATTAACTAAAAAACACGTTGCCTGCAAAAAAACAAATTGTTAGCTGAACACGTTAATCGATCAGTCTTAAATAATTTGCCGTTATAAAACATATGTTACTTAACACGTTACGTTGTCAAAGGGTATGCGTTATGATAACTCGTTAAAAACTAGTACATATTATTATATGATGACGAGGATCTTCTAAATTAGAATATCTTGCATGTCAACTAGTACGGAACATTGGGAACGAAACACGCTACAACGTGTGTAGCTATCACGTAATCTAATAATCAAATTAATTATGCCATGATCAAAGTTGCAACATAAAAGAATTTACCATATCAAATAAAATAGATTTAGAAAAAAAAAGTTTTTTGTATCTAAACTTTTCTTATTTATCATATGGAACTTATCATATTTTACCAAATTAATTTAATATATTAATAATTGATCTCTTTGAGATTCTTTGTAAGCACTGTCATGGTCTTCACCCTGCACCTTGCATGCTCTCATCATCTCCCTGTCCGGCGACGTCGGCGGTATTGGAGATGAAGCTTGTGGATGGTGGAGCCAGTACTCTTGACGATTCGGCAAATAATTTGATTAGTGGTCAAAAACCTCATGTACCTGGGCATCGAAGGCACGAGATATTATGGATTATCTATATATGCAGCATGAGTTCACATACCACATGCATGACGGCCTATTAGTGCGGGCACAGCAAAGTGCACCATTGCTGTTTCTTGTACTACTGTATTATTACTAAGTCAAGAAGCAAAATGAATAAAGCCAAAAAAACGAGAAGTTTGCATAGAGAGTTCCTCGTAAGAGTAAAATGTGTCGAACAAAGCTTCCGTTTTGGAGAAGGAATTGAAGCAACTTGAGCTGATGAGACAAAACAAACTGATCTAAAATCATCAGCTCTTAATTTTTTTATCGCATAATCAGATGCTGCATCCCTATAATAAGTTTCGTGCCTCTAGAGCGCTCTATGGGCAGTGGCGTTTGTTTTACCCAAGTCAACACGTACATTGTCAGTCTCACGCACAAATTTTACGCGATCTCGATTCTTCCGTGCTCCTGCGTCCAGTCCCCGCGTCGCGCATGAACCCATTCCATTCATCACATCTCCACCCAAATCAATCTTTCGCCCACCTGAAAATTACACCTCGACAGTCACTGTCCCAGCCTTTCACCCTCACTACACCACAGCCTAAATATAGCGTCAGACAGTGTGTCGTTATAAGCCGTTTCAACGACTTACGGTCCGACGTTATAAAGTTATAGCGACAGATACATCAGCCGGTGATAGTGGCGACGCTAAAAACCTTTAACGTCGGACCAACTTTTAACGTCGGACCATCTGACGTTATATAAAAGAAATAACGACAGACTTGCTGACGTCTTTCATAAACTTATAACGTCGCACTGTCTGATGATATAGGTTTATAGCGACCCACTATCCATCACTATGCATACAAATAATTAGCACATAATATCTTATACTGTTTGGATATTAACCATACAATCAACAATGAGATGCCATAAATTCAATCAATATACAGAGTCATGAACACATAAACTGGAACAGATTGAGATCATTATATTAAAGCCATCATAATGTGTCATGATATTTTACACAAGTCATGGCATGCAAAAGCTAAGATGAAATAATTTTGGCCAAAATGCCAGACTAGGCAACACATGTCTTATAGTTTGCTTCCACTCTTTACAAAATGATCCACCTCTAGTAAGGCTAAACAAAAGTTTTCATCTATAGCTAGAATGTCCAAACACTTCATCATGAGCACTTTGATCCAATCATTGGCTGCAACCTTACTTCCGGCTATTTCCTCTCACCGCCTGTAAATAAAAGTAGAAATCCATTAAAAAAAGGCACAATCTAAAACTTCATAAAAGACACAGTTCAGCCAGCAAGTATAATACTCACTATGATTTCAGCTATTGGCTCAACAGGTCTTCATATAGTGCACAAGTAAAATTTCCACTTCTAAGACAATATCAATCTAAGTTCACTACTGAATTACACTAACATAGTTCAAAAGTTCTAAAATGTTGGCTAAGTTAGAGCTTTACAGATGAACTGCAGCTATTTCACATGCTGCAGAACAGAGCAAGATTTATTTGACTAAATAAATTGCTGAAACTGAAACTGATGTGACCTACAGCTCCTATCAACATGAAAAGAATAGGAAAGTTAGTGGCTTACCAAAAAAAGTCAAGTTGTTGTCCCTCTGCTGCCACCCAACTAATGTGAAGATCAGAGGTGACTTGCTTCTCGAACTAACAAGCTGTAGAAAAAAAATAGAGATCAATTGGAGCAGCCTCTGCTGTCAATTGAAGCACCCAACAAACTTGCTGGTATGTTGCTTTGCTGTCAACACATTGAGAACTCAGAAATTTTCTTAGCTGAACTAGCAAGCAAGCACCACCATCGCCATACTAGACTAAAAGGCTAGCTAGCTAGCAGCAAACTAGCCTGCACCGTTGCATGGCCCCATCTTCTCCCCGTCCGGCATGCCCAGGAGTCACCGGGACGGCAACGTCGGAATCAGAAACGAGGCATGTAGAAGTTGCAGCCAGTACTCATCTTGAAGATTTAAGGGGGGTGTTTGAAACTATTCCTCTCCAGTTTTTACAGCCCCGTACCACGAACTCCACTATGGAGCAGCTCGTACCGTTTGGTACACACCCTAGCTCCCGCTCTAGAAATAGATTGTTTACATGCAAATGGTTTAATATCACTACTACAGAGGCAGTAACTTCTCATTTTTCATGGCAGACAAATGCGTCTGACGCGGTGAGAAGGTCACGCTAAATTGTGGCCTTACCACGGCGGGCACGTTATGTTGCCTGTCGCGGTTAATCGACACAAAGAAAAGAAACCCACATCCTAGAGACCTAGTCGGGCCTGGACCTTGCCTGCATCGCCGCACACGCGCTGAGATCGGATTCACCGCATCGGAGCTTGCCGTCGCCAGAAACACCACGGTGGAGCCTACTGCCCTCGGATCCACTGCGACGGAGCCAGCCGCCGCCCAATCCGCCACGGTGGAGCCCGCTGCCACCGGAGATGCCTTGCCAAAGCTAAATGTTGCCAAATCCTCCACTGCCGCCGGATCTGTGCGTGTCGAGAGCGTATCTGCCGTGACGGAGCTCGGCATTGCCGATGCACCACAGTGGAGCCCTCTGCCACCGGATCCGCCATGCTAGAGCCTGCTGCAGCCAGATCCGCCATGGTGGCACCTACTACCACCAAATCCGCCCATGAAAGGCCCATATCCAGCCTCCCTATGCTCTAGACGAGCCTGATAATGAGGGATGCGCCACCGAGGAGGGAGTGGGATGCGCCGATGGCCTCCACTTGCGCCGGATGAGCTCGAGGAAGAGAGATGCGTCGCCAGAGTAGAGTAGGAGAGGGATGTGTTGGCTGCCATGGGAGAGAGGGAGCTGGGAGAGGAGGGATGGAGAGGAGTGAGGAAGAGGTAGAGGAGCGTCGAATGCGTGAGGGGCGCCGGCCTCTTTGTGGCTGGAAGAGCGAGATGGAGAGAAGGGTGCGATAGAGAGGGCTGCAAGTGACTTAGGGAAGGGGTGCGAGCGATAAATGAAACTCTAGTCCATGTATAGACGATGAGTGAGAGATTGGGCTGAGTGGGCTGGAAGCTGGGCCTGTATTTTAGGTGGCGGGCTTTATAATATGCCCGCCATGGTGTTGGCGGTACTTAAACTCATTTCTAACCCCGCCAACTTTAGTCTAGGCAACACTAAAATTCACCTAGAATAGGCCTCTACTCTAACTATTTCCATAGTGTGGTGCAGAATCTTTGTTTTGCAGGACAAACTTAATTTTCACCTAAAATGGACCAAGACATGAAGAAAAATACTTGGGTAAAAACACCTTTTATTTTGGTCCAAGCAAAACAAGAGAAAAAGAAGGGAAATCCAACTTCGAGGCCAGCCCAACCAGAATAACCAGCATGGGCCGACCAGGGGCCCAACAAGGAGGCAACCGACCAAAGCCGAAGGCCGGCGGGCCCCGGCGGCGCGAGCGCGCCCGAGGCGCGCGCGCGCCGTCTCCGAGCGCGGCCCGGCCCGCCTTTGGTTGGTCGGTTTGTTTGCCGCCCACGATGGTCGGTTCGGGGTGTTTTCGACATTTGCCCCGCGAAAACCGACCATCCCACTCCTATATAAGCATGGGCAAGCCTCCCCTTTCAACAACAATTCATTATTCATTTTAGTTCTCACTCTTCACCACACCTCCACTCCACAAGTGTACAATAGAGAGAGTAGAGCCACTCTACCTAGCCTAGCTAGAATAGAAGTAAGGAGTGAGAGAGGAGCAAGAGTAGAGCATCTCTCCAAGAGAGCTCTCGGAAGCTAGTCTTCCACGGGGCGGAGTGCCGGACTTGTCGGCTCCTCCTCGCTTGTACCTCTACGGCGTCTTGCTACTTGAAGTAAGACATCGTGTTTATCTTTCGGTAATACCTTTGAGTAAGTTATTCTTGCTTGTTATCTTCTTACGGGTTCGTCGTTTGTCCCGTGACGGAAGCTCTAGTAAGAGGACCCCGATAGAGACGGAATTCCCGGCCACCGCTAGAGTTGTAGCAACCGGCATAGACGTGGTGTCTAGGCTAGGACCTACCTTCGTTTGCCTCGTAGTCCACGGTTGAGGTGGTAGGCGGTGGTGATGCCGGCCCGTCCCTTGTAATCCCCACGTCCGGCTACGGCGTAGAGCTACAGCCGGCATCACTTGTCGGACAGTGTGCGATCCGGTGCCCGAAGTAAGAAGTATAGCATCGAGTTTAACCTTCTCCTAGGACTTTACCCTTAGAAAACCTCACTACCTAAGCTACCCTACTCCATCTCTCGGGCAACCTCTCGTTTAGAATTAACTCACAAGCTGTTCTTCGTGAAAGAAATACGATACAGTTACTCACTTTGGGTGAAGTGCTATAACGGTGATTTCCGTGCGCTTGCGGATTTGGCCGCACACGCTAAGAAACGCCAACAAGCATTTCGCGCCGTTCCGGGGAACGGTTGTCGCAGCTTAGCTCGAACCTAGATTGCCCGTGTACCTTGACCTACCTTTGCTCCACTTCTTTTGTTTTATTTTAGAAAACAAAAATATTCATGGAGCAACCAACCATATACAACCTATCCGCTCCGAAGGGCGAGCTCATTCAAACACCCCAATCCTCGAAGCCTATCACGGCTTCCGAGTATGAGCTCCGCCCGGCTTTATAGCCATGGTTCGGGACCAAGCCTTCTCGGGCTTGGAATATGAAAACCCATATGATCACCTACGGGAGTTTGAGCAACTCGTGCGTGCCTCGACCATTGCGGGCATGTCACAAGATACATTGCAAGTGGAAATTGTTTCCCTTTTCTCTCCATGAAAAGGCGAAGCAATGGTACACCCAAAACGTAGGGAAAGTAAACGGAGATTGGGAAGAATTGCGTAAGCATTTTTGCTTCACATTCTACCCTATTTCTCGTGTCGCTTCTCTACGACAGGAGGTGCTCAACTTCCAACAAAAAGAGAATGAAACCATAGGTGCAGCCTGGGAATGCTTTTTGATCCTAACACGATCAGGCCCAGACCTGTCTATTCCTAACCATGTGCTCTTACAACATTTTTGGTTAGGATTAGACAGAAATTCTGCCCTATTACTCGATGTAGCTGCCGGAGGGTCGATCCAGCACAAAACCACCGAAGAGGGGCAAGCTCTCTTGGATCGCATCCAAGAGAATGCTCCTCTCTTAGAACCCATCCGTGTAGAACCCGAGCCAATAAAAGAGGATGTCTCTTCGGCATCAGCCGAACCTTCCCAATCCATAGAGAGACCCTCTCCCGAACCAAACCCAAAACGGAAGAACCCATGGATCTTCCGGCTTTCGAGGATGAGCTTTTCGAAAATCTAGGAAATACCTCGCAATATGGATGTCGCACCCGACCACCAATTCCCGTCGCCCCTAGCGAGCCCCTTGACGAACTTTTTCTCAAGGAGTCAGTTAGAGAGTTGACTTTTGTTATGAGCACGAGTGGGTAGCGAGAAGGTGAGCTCTCGTCGAAGTAATTCGATTCGCGCTCCATCTTCTACCCACCGTTGCAAAATACAATGGAATTGGGTGGACGCTTTGTATAATCCCACGGTTGGGGCAAATTTGATGTCCCATTCCTATGCATCCACATGTCTAGGAATGGAGTCATTTACTCCAACAACATGGTCCTTAAGAACGCCGATTCTATTCAAAAAGGACTAGGAATTGTACATAATGTGACACTCCACCATGGAGATGTCGAATTGTCCCTGGACTTTCTTGTCTTCGACATCCAGACTTCGACATACTCATTGGGCACCCCCGGAACCACTCTTTGACAATCCGTCAAAAACGAGGGGAAATCAACATGAAACTAGGGAAAGAAACATTCCCGATTCAAGTCACTAGAGCCGAACTTAGTGGCCGAATCTCCCCCTAGTGTGCCCATAGAGGTTCTAGCGGTTGACATGTTTGAGTCACCCGAATCGTCTTTAGACAAAGATGCCGAATTCTTTGTAGAAGAAAAAGATGAGTTCGGGGAGACAGTTGACCTCCCTATTGGGGAGAAACCGCCTAGACCTCCAGTTGAGCATAAGCCCCTACCCAAAGGCTTACGCTATGTTTTCCTGAACGACGACACCCAAACTCCTGTCATCATAAGTGACCAACTTAGTGATGAGGAGACAACCAAACTCATAGCCGTCCTAGAAAAGCATAAGTTGGTCTTCGGGTATTGCCTAGACGATCTTAAGGGGATAAGTCCAATGCTCTGTACCCATCGCATTCCCATAGAGCCATCTAGCATATCTTCACGGGAACCTTAGCGTAGGCTGAACAATGCGATGCGGGAAGTCGTGAAAAAGGAAGTCCTGAAACTTTTTCACACCGGGATAATCTATCCCGTACCACACGTGATTGGGTTAGCCCAGTCAAGTGGTTCCCAAAAAGGGAGGAATGACAAGTCATTGAGAACGCTAAAAACGAACTCATACCTCAACGAACCGTCACCGGTTGGCGAATGTGCATTGATTACCGAAAACTTAACAAGGCAACAAAGAAGGATCACTTTCCGCTCCCCTTCATTGATGAAATGTTGGAACGGTTAGCGAAACACTCCTTCTTTTGTTTCCTTGATGGGTATTCGGGATATCATCAAATTCCTATCCATCCTGATGATCAAAGCAAAACGACCTTCACATGCCCCTACGGAACGTACGCGTACCGTAGGATGTCGTTCGGGTTGTGTAATGCACCCGCGTCATTTCAACGGTGCATGATGTCTATCTTTTCGGACATGATCGAAGAAATCATGGAAGTTTTCATGGACGATTTCACCGTCTATGGGAAAACTTTTGATCATTGTCTGAATAACTTAGACAGGGTCTTGCAAAGGTGTCAGGACAAAGATTTGGTACTTAATTGGGAAAAGTGCCATTTCATGGTCCGAGAGGGCATTGTCCTGGGGCACTTAGTGTCCGAGAGGGGAATCGAGGTAGATAAGGCTAAGATAGAGGTTATCAAGCAACTACCTCCCCCGGTAAACATAAAGGGAATCCGTAGCTTCTTAGGTCATGCGGGGTTCTATAGAAGATTCATCAAGGATTTTTCACAAATCTCTAGACCCCTCACGAACCTATTAGCTAAAGATGCTCCTTTTGAGTTTACCGATGAGTGCTTGAAAGCATTTAACACTCTCAAGCAAGCACTCATCTCTGCACCTATCATCCAACCTCCCGATTGGTCTCTACCTTTTGAGATCATGTGTGATGCAAGCGATTATGCTGTTGGTGCGGTCTTAGGCCAAACCAAAGATAAAAAGCATCACGCGATAGCTTATGCCAAAGAAGACGTTAACAGAGCTCAGCTCAACTATGCCACAACAGAAAAAGAGCTTCTTGCTTTGTAGTTTTCGCTATCGACAAGTTTCGGTCTTACTTAGTGGGCGCGAAAGTGATCATTTACACGAGATCACGCCGCCTTGAAATTCTTGCTCACTAAGAAAGACGCGAAACCACGCTTTGATCCGCTGGATTCTTTTGCTCTAAGAGTTCGATCTAGAAATAAAAGATAAGAAAGGAGTAGAGAATACCGTAGCAGATCATTTGTCGCGTTTGCAAGTCACTAACATGCAGGATCTGCCCATCAATGACTTCCTTCGCGACGACATGCTATTGGCAGTGACGGACTCCAACCCCTGGTATGCAAACATTGTGAATTACATGGTTGCGGGACATGTACCACCCGGAGAAAGCGGGAAAAAGCTAGAGGTTGAGAGCCGTCGTCATCGTGGGATGATCCGTGCACTGTACCGAGTGTGCTCGATGGCATACGAGAAGATGTGTGCCGACAATGAAGGGATGCGAGATCATTGAAAGCCGTCACTCGGCACCATACGGAGGCCACTATGGAGTATTCAAGCACTCAAGCAAAAAGTCGCGGTGCGGATTCTTCCGGCCAACGATGTATGCCGACACCAAAGAATTCATTCGGAGGTGTCGAAAGTGCCGATTCCAAGGTGGCATCACGGCTCGCAACGCAATGCCCCTCCACTTCAACCTTCAAATAGAAATATTTGATGTGTGGGGTATTGACTTCATGGGGCCCTTCCGGGAAGTCCCAAGAATGCGAGTACATCCTTGTTGCCGTCGACTATGTCTCCAAGTGGGTGGAGGCCATGCCATGCCGAGCAGCGACGCAAAACATGCCCGAAGGATGTTCCACGAAATAATCTTCCTCGCTTTGGTACACCACGCATGGTGATAAGCGATGGAGGATCACATTTCGTTGATCAAACCTTCAGAGCATTCCTGAGAGAGCTGGGGGCCAAGCACAACATCGCCACACCATACCACCCACAAACCAATGGCCAAGCTGAGACCTCGAACAAACAGATAAAAAAAAATCCTGCAGAAGACGGTCAACGACATGGGGAAAGGATGGAAAAGTAAGCTTCCTGATGCACTCTGGGCATACAGGACTGCTTACAAAACCCCCATTGGCATGTCACCGTTCCAGCTTGTGTATGGAAATAGCTGCCATTTGCCAGTAGAACTCGAGCATCGAGCCTACTGGGCAATTAAAAGCTGGAACATGGACCTCAAGCTAGCCGAAAGAAACCGCCAGAGGCAGATCTCTGAGCTTGAGGAATGGCGAGAGAAGGCGTACCACAGTGCCAAGCTCTACAAAGAGCGAACAAAGAGGTGGCACGACAACCGGATCAAAACCAAGGAGTTTCGGCGGGCGACAAGGTCCCGCTATTCAACTCCAAGGTAAAGTTATTCGGTGAAGGAAAACTTAGAAGCAAGTGGAAGGGGCCATATACCGTCGTCGACACGTCGTTTCATGGCGCAATCACGATCCGGACGACAACGGTAACAACTCCAAGGTAAATGGTCACCGCTTAAAGCCTTTCCTTGAGCCTTCTTTACGCACAAAGTTAAACCAAGAAATTGATAGAATTAATTTAGTCATGCCGGATAATTTTTGATTTGATTTAGGGCATGACTTTAATTTATTCTATCTTTCTTGTGTTTATGAAAAAAAATATATATTTATTTTATATATATTGTGTCTTGTCTCCACTTGTTTTTGTATGCATTTAAGAAAAAGACAGTACAAAAACAAGTGTGGGGGAGGCACCTTGCTCCTTGATGCGCAGAAATATTCGACACGGTAAAAACACAGGTTTGCGCACCCTCTCACTCCCTGCTAATTCTCTTTATTGCTGAAAATAAAAAGTTATAAAACTAAAAACTTTGCAAAACTCCATCTCCTATTTTCACCAATCGAGAAACGAGTTGCATACTTTTTATTCCTTGCTTATCTTGATTGTGTCAACAACCTATGCAATAGGGACCCCATGTTTTATCTAAGTTATTGGCAGGTGAGATAAAGTAGAATGATATGATGCTTACCAACTCGTGCAATGGACTTGGGTATTTTTATGCAAAAATTCAAAAACTTTTTTTTAGCAAATGCTCCTCGTGTGATAAGTGCTATGTCCTACCAGAGCCAAATATCTACGCTTACGCTTACAAAACCTGTTTAGCCACTTATAGCAATGTCAAGTCTTGAGATTCTTGCTAGAGATGGCCTTATCCCCAAGATCATTGCATTCACCCACCAAATAAATATGCCGACTCTCACACTGAGGGCCGCGCACTCATGTCATCCACCATTCCACCAAAAACGCTCATTTCTTACACCGAGAATTGAGCACATGTTTTCCACATTTTCTCCCTCTTCCACCAAAATACTCCTGTCAACAAGTCATGCATCTCTCTCTCTCCATCATTCATTCAAGAAAGGTATGGACTGTTATTAGAAAATCCTACAAAGAGAAACATGGAAGAGTTCTTTTTCTCCAAGGTCTTCAGATAGAAAAGAAAAAAAAAGGAAAAAAAAAAGGAGAAAAAAAAAGAGAGAAGAAAAAAAAATAACACAAATCTTAAAATTGTTCTTCAAAGTCCATACCTTCTTGCATTTTCAAGAGAGAAACATGATCAGGAGTCCACAAATATTTTCTACACTTGCACTTGCACTTGCATCATCTAGGGATATGGCCTTCTCTTCATGACATCCAGTGGCTTGACATTGAAACTCTATTTATCATCCACACCCAAAACTCCACAAATCACCAGAGTGGTAGGATGATCAAGAACACCTGGATAGGACTAGCCACCTGAAAAAGAGCGACTTGAGAGTATCACATGAGGAGCTAAGACTAACTTCTGCGAAAATTCTAAAACCCCGAGTCTCAAAGCATGGGTAGTGTGAGTTGACTTGATTTCAAGCTATTCCTCCTTCAATAGCAGTAAGATAACTTGGTAGCCACCATGAATGTTCACAAATGCAAGAAAAGCTTGGAATAATCATGCAGCTTCAACTCTTGGGAGAATGCAACCACCTAGTTCTTCATCCTTTACTCGAGGACGAGCAAAGAGCTAAGTGTGGGGGAGTTGTTGGCGGTACTTAAACTCATTTCTAACCCCGCCGCTTTAGTCTAGGCAACACTAAAATTCACCTAGAATAGGCCTCTACTCTAACTATTTCCATAGTGTGGTGCGTAAATCTTTGTTTTGCAGACAAACTTAATTTTCACCTAAAATGGACCAAGACATGAAGAAAAATACTTGGGTAAAAACACCTTTTATTTTGGTCCAAGCAAAACAAGAGAAAAAGAAGGGAAATCCAACTTCGAGGCCAGCCCAACCGAATAACCGCATGGGCCGACCGGGGCCCAACAAGGAGGCAACCGACCAAAGCCGAAGGCCGGCGGGGCCCGGCTCGGCGCGAGCGCGCCTGAGGCGCGCGCGCGCCCGTCTGAGCGCGGCCCAGGCCCAGCTTTGGTTGGTCGGTTTGTTTGCCGCCCCTGATGGTCGGTTCAGGGGTGTTTTCGACATTTGCCCTGCGAAAACCGACCATCCCACTCCTATATAAGCATGGGCAAGCCTCCCCCCTTCAACAACAATTCATTATTCATTTTAGTTCTCACTCTTCACCACACCTCCACTCCACAAGTGTACAATAGAGAGAGTAGAGCCACTCTACCTAGCCTAGCTAGAATAGAAGTAAGGAGTGAGAGAGGAGCAAGAGTAGAGCATCTCTCCAAGAGAGCTCTCGGGAAGCTAGTCTTCCACGGGGCGGAGTGCCGGACTTCTCGGCTCCCTCCTCGCTTGTACCTCTACGGCGTCTTGCTACTTGAAGTAAGACATCGTGTTTATCTTTCGGTAATACCTTTGAGTAAGTTATTCTTGCTTGTTATCTTCTTACGGGTTCGTCGTTTGTCCCCGTGACGGAAGCTCTAGTAAGAGGACCCCTGATAGAGACGGGAATTCCTGGCCACCGCTAGAGTTGTAGCAACTGGCATAGACGTGGTGTCTAGGCTAGGACCTACCTTCGTTTGCCTCGTAGTCCACGGTTGAGGTGGTAGGCGGCAGGTGGTGACAGCCCTGTCCGTCCCTTGTAATCCCCCACGTCCGGCTACGGCGTAGAGCTACAGGCCGGCATCACTTGTCAGACCAGGTGCGATCCGGTGCCCGAAGTAAGAAGTATAGCATCGAGTTTAACCTTCTCCTAGGACTTTACCCTTAGAAAACCTCACTACCTAAGCTACCCTACTCCATCTCTGGGCAACCTCTGTTTAGAATTAACTCACAAGCTGTTCTTCGTGAAAGAAATACGATACCCGATTACTCACCGGGTGAAGTGCTATAACGGTGATTTCCGTGCGCTTGCGGATTTGGCTGCACACGCTAAGAAACGCCAACACATGGTAAATCAATTTACCATGGCGGACATTTCAAGATGACCGCTTCAAAAAATGAGGTATTTTTCATGGCGGTCGCGTTAAGATGCCCGCCATGGTAAATTGATTTACCATGGCGAGCTGGCGGGCAAAAGTGTTCGTCATCTCAGAAAACATAAAAAGCCCACCTTGGTTAATCAGCATTAACCGTGGTAGGTAAAAAGAGTGCCCACCACGGAATGCTATAGTGGGGTGTCTTGGAAGCTCGTTTATGTAGTAGTGTATGGTGCTAATTAAAATTGCACTTGACATTTTCTAATAAAATAGAAAATAGATTAGAGAAAATCAAACAAATGTCATCATCGAGTACAAATAATTGTCCCATATATTGTAAATGATAGAAATTAAACAAGAATACAAATAATTGTCAATAGATAGGGGTTAGTGCTGATCTGGGCAAGGTAGGGGCTTATTGACATTGAGGTGTTTGTCATGCCCTCCGCTAATTACACCATGAGACCAGTAACCGAGGACCAAGAGCAAGCTTTAAGTCAAAGGGGCCCGCCGCAGGCAACAAACACATGAAGAGATCAGTAAAAAAACTGAATCAATGAGTGGTAAAGTGGGTAATTAACCTATAACTGTATGTGGGAGTATACAACTAAAAAACTAAAGTAGAAAGTACCTCTTGAGATACTCTAAGAAAACTTGGAGTTGACCTCTATCTTCACCTTTTTTATGGAGCGGATTTCATAGAGCTAAGGGTGTTTGGAAATGTGAAGTTGGAGCGGAGCTGCAAAAACAGGAGTGGAGTAGTCCCAAACACCCCCTCAAGGAGATTCATAGACCCCATTAAGGTGGTGTGCATCCAACTTTGTTATTGTTGGCTCTTTGGATTAGATCAGAGGCGGGAGGGACGGAGGCCATGTGACTCATCTGTTTGTTGGAACAGGATGGAGTCAGATGCGAATAAGGACTAGTGGTGATTAGAGTCCATTAGCTTTTATTAGCCCACATAGCTCATTTTTTACCTATTATCTTGAGAGACTAGAGAAGAGAAGAGAGTGTAGAATAGGATACATGCTAAGTCTTTTGTTTTTCATCATTAGGAACACATTTTTCATTCGTGTGCCTGTGATGACCAATCATTACAGTCGTTTCACTAAAAATGTCTGCGATGACGAGTCATTATAGTTTTTTAAATGATAATTCACTTTACTTTTAAGAAAGTGATGGTAGCAGTACATAGTCATGTCGGGGTTGCCAGCTACAAGACTGCACAAACATTTAAGCAAAATACATAACAAGTTTCAACTAAGTCTACAAACATAAAAGGACTAGGCCTTGATCTCAACAACAATAGAAGGCGTGTAGGCGCTAGTCTTGAACTCCTTGCACTAGTACACAAAAACATTCCAGCGATGCCCCCATTTCCAATAGAGGCAGTTCAGATAGCAAACTACCTCTAAACACGTGAGGTAGCACCATAACTATGTGATCGCCCCTGAAGATGCATGTTTAGAGACAATTCCATAACAAAAATTGCCTCTAAAGATAGAGGGCTTTTAGAGGAGGTTGTGTTAAGTTAGCCGCTTCTGAAGAACCTTTTTCAGGGGCGGCTCCATTAAGAATGTCATCGCTGAAGATATCCATTTCTAGAGGTGGTTCTCTTAGCCCAACCGCCTCTGGCGATTGATCTTCAGAGGTTGTCGACATTACAAAATCACCCCTAAAAGGAGAGACATTTTTAATAGAAGTTCCCTTAGGTAAACCACCTCTAAAATGATCTCCAAATATACATTTCTTCCTCCTCGGCACACTGCTAAACTCCACCGCTTGAGCTCGCTTGGATGCCGGGAAATAGCAAAAATAGAGGGGGGGGGGAGTTTTTCCCTTTGAACCCTTTGATTCAAGGAGTTGGGCTCAACATTTGAGAGTTGAGATTGTGGCTTGCCTAAACACTTTTTAAACGTTACATATACATTTATTTCACTTCAAGAACCGGCTAGAGAGACATGCATGCTGGGTGTTTGATTTCCCCCCTACCAATATAGACATCAATTAAACGCTTCTATAGTTATATGAGAACCATAGCTTGATGCAAATATACCTTTTGTTTTGGAAGGGGGCAACTACCAGTCATGGATGTACACAGAAACATATATGAAGCTTGCTACTTACAAGATGTCAATGGTTTTATTGAAGCCGCTAAAAGACATGTTTTGATCAAGCAGATAAAGGATATTTATTGTCCCTATTGTGACTCTCAGGATCTTATAATATGCCAACATCCAAATACAGTTAGATCACACTTGGTTTTGAAGGGTTTCATGTAATTTTTTTTTTTTTTTTTTTGAGAATAGGTTTCATGTAAAACTATGAGGTTTGGGATCATCATTGTGAGATAAGTAGATAGGCATGCAATACGAGAGGGCCAGATGCACCAGAGTTAAGGGAAGATGACGATACCCATCTTAACCTAATGCATCATGGTTCAACAGATGATGGAGGTGGTGGCGAAAGAACTAATTAGATCATCACATACTAAAAAATCTTGATCAAACCATGTAATTATCTAGGAAATCAAATGAATTGATGATATATAGACATCAACCTTTCGGATGATGAAGACGATGTATTCTTCACAAACTGCTTGGAAGTCTTGTAGAAAGTCCAATTGGAATTGCTCTCTAGGATGGAGAAATAACTAGAATAAGAATCAAGCAATGTAGTGATCAAAACAAAGATAATTAAGCAACAAAATCAAAGGAGTGGATGCTTGTTACTAACTTTTAAAGCAAAAAGATCAAGCCATTCTTCAAAAATCTAAGTGCTAGCTTCACGGGGAAGAACAACCACAAAATTTGAGTGAAGGGCCCAAACATGCGCCTATGTTCTCGGGATGGAAGTGGGGAGGAAGGAGAGAATGGCTATAGCTTTTTGTACTGTCAGACCCATCCCCGTTAGTTGAGAGTTAGAACCGACCGTAATAGCTCCATATCGCTGCTGATTAGTGACTTGGCCCGACAGTGATAGGTTGTCTGTCAGTTTGAGCCAAAAACCAACAGTGATAGTTCTCAACACTGCTGGTTCCAACCCTCCCTCATTCATTTACAGGCTGTCAGAGCCCAGAACCGGTTGTAAAGCATCATCACTGCTAGTTGTGCTAATTCCAGCGGTGTTGTCATCGATAGTGATAGGCAGATCTGTAGTAGTGTTATATAGTGGGTTTTATAATAACTTGCCCTCTAGTAGGCAGCTTATGCAATGCATGTTCCAACAATTTGCCCCTAGCTTGCATCTTGTTTTGTTTTGTATAGCTAAGTCTTGTTTACAGGCTTTTCATAACGTGTGCTATAATAACTTGCTCCCCTGACGCCTAGTTGATGGCTTATGCAATATTTATTTTAATAATTTATCCCTCCAAGTTTCGACTTGTCTTGTTTTTTCCTTTTTTTGTCTCTTTATTAGGGGATTATTAGTACCTGTTATAACAAATTTACAATATTCCGCCCAAAACCTTAGGAATTCCTTGGTAGTTGGCAAAACTTTGTAAGCCAGGTCGGCTAATACGCTTTAAAAAGGTTCTAGTTCTATATATTCTCTTTCTAGTCTTTCTTCTTTGATGACGCGAAGTTGAAACCAAGAAATATATGTTACCTTCCTGATGAAAAATGCAAGAAAAGTGCACCTACACGCCTTCATCGACATTGTTTTTTTAACCAGAATTCCTAGAGCTAACTATCGAGACTTCGGGCTATTCGGATACATACTTGGAGAAATGGTTTATGCATGTTTGTTACCGGGTGCAACAAGATCCAGTTGGTAAGGATAAAATACCCTTTCTTTCATATTTTCCTTGGTAACAACGACGTAATATATTTTCAGAGTAGCAACTTTAGTATTACAATAGTAGTAACTCCTTTGATAAATCTCTTAACACGGGGGTATTTACACATATTGCTACTAAAATAAAATTCTTCGAAAGATATATAAATGGGGTCCGTTTTTATTTGGCTCGTCAAGCTAGAGCTTCGTATGTAAACTTTAGTATTACAATAGTAGTAACTCCTTTGATAAATCTCTTAACACTGTCCGTTCCTGCATATTCCTCGAGGACCACGCTAGAGCTTCGTATGGAAACGCCTGTATCCCACGGATGGAGACGGACGTAACGTAGCTTGAGTTGATGAAGCCATGACGAAGGCCGCAATGGCCGCCATCTCCTTGTCCGCCTTCTCCCGCTGCCTGCTGCTTCGTGCTTTCTCCAGGAAGTAGGTGTGGTCCTCGCCCTCCGTCTCGTACAGAGCCGCCTCCTCCCCCGGCCACGCGCCTCCCCGCAGCGCCTCCACGTACCTCCGGCCCCTGTCCCTCATGTAATCGCGCTCGGCCACGGTCACCAGAACCCGGCGGCACGGGAGCGCCGCCCAGTCGCCCGCCGGCGTCGCCAGCGGGTTGATGAACGGGTGGTCGATCCCGTACCTGCCCGCGCAGAGGAAGCCCCAGATCCGCTCCGGGGTCTGCCGGAAGTGCGGGTGCACGCCCTCCGACGGCAGGAGCTTGCTCCCGCCGAAGTACGGGTGCAGCAGCAGCATCCCTTCGAGTTCGATCCGCGCGCCACCGCCGCTGCCGCTCTTGTTGTTCTTCTTGCCCGCCGCGATGGCCACGTTGTGCGCGATGTTGCCGCCGGCGCTGTCGCCCGCGACGAAGAGCCGCGCGGCGTCGCCGTGCGCGGCCAGCCACGGCTCCCCCTGATCACCACCGTCACCGAGCTGCCTGGCGGCCCAGCTGAGGGCGGCCCAGGCGTCGTCGTACGCGGCGGGGAGTGGGTGCTCCGGCGCGAGGCGGTACTCTACCGACACGGCCACCACGCGGGCCGCGGACACCAGCGCGTTGACGAAGCGCGTGTAGACGGCGTTGAAGGCCGAGCCGAGGACGAAGCCGCCGCCCGGGAAGTAGACTAGGACCGGGAGCTTGGCCGTCGTCGTCGCCGGCGGCGTAGTAGTAGTGCTGGTGAGGACGTCCGTCGGGATGAACAGCCGCGCGGCCAGGCCGTCGGCGTCGATGACGATGTCCTTGGAGGTGACGCCCGTGGCTGTGTCTGTCCCGGCGTCCACCCTCGGCACATCCACCAGGCGGTGCACACGGCCGCTCTTGTAGCGGACAACGAGTGGCGACATGTCGAAGTCGACCTCACGGTCCGGATCCATCGCGGGATCACTCGCCGGTGGCTGGTCGTCAGAGCGGCGAGAGCGATCGATCGAGGCGATAGGGGTCGGAGCTAATACGGTAACGGTAGGCAAGTGAAGACGCTGAAGATTGCGACTTGCGATTGCGAGCCAAAATAAAGGAGTGACATGCACGTGCAGGGAGGCTCGTCTTGTGAAGCGACACTCCAAGCGCGCGTTCAGTGCAGAGTTTGTCTCTTTCCAAATGTCAAATGGCACGCTTGAATTAGAGGAATGCTAAATAATACCTATGTGGTTTTAGAAGCTCAACACACGATTTTTTTTTGTATCTATGACATTGGGGCCCATATTTTGCATTGTGACTCCTCCCCTCCCGTCCTACCGGCGACCGGCCGTGGCAATGGCAACGACGACGGGCGCCCGCGAGCATGGCCCGTGCACCACGTTGGCCATGGCAGTGGCCATGGCGGCGGCGGATCCAGCTCCAGTACCCTTTTACACTCCTTTGTGCTTTATTCTTTCATAGAAAAAATTGTGATCTATGATTTATAATTTGTGTTTTCATAGGAAAAGATTGTTTTTTTAAGAAATAGGAAAAATTGTGATCTTCCATTCATAAAAAAAAAAAAGGTTTGTTGTGATCTGTGATCCTGTGATTATTTAACGGTAGAAGGAGATTTGGAGGTAGAAAAAGAGGTGGGCACCTGCTCTGGCCGGTGGGGGCATGTTGGGCACTTATCAGAAAACAAAACTCCTTTCTTCAGTTGTACTGTATGCTAATAAATTCTTTGGGCTGGGTAGAATATGTGTACAAGAGGAGCATTTTGTATGCTAATAAATCTTAATAGTGACCTACACCGTCAAGGGATGGATCGCATCGCATCCACCGTACACCGTACACGCGAGGACTAGCTTGATCCCGCCGGATCCTTCAAAAAGGTCGAGGCACGGCCCAACGTGCATGGCGTGCACCAGCTTCATGGACTAGGCCCCGATCCACGGCTAGCAAACAGAAAATGGCACATGTCGGGTCGGCCCAGCATAAAACCGAGGCACAGATAAAACGTGCCCAGCCCAATCAACATGACGGTTGGCCCGTTGGACCTATCGGTTAGCAGGACCAGAATGTCCTAGTGACGCTTGCTTCACCTCGCTTTCTGCTGCTGTTGTATTTCAATTCATTCAGTTCCAGTTTCAAAAAAAAATGCGTTCAGTTCCAGTGGACTTGCACTAAGAGGATGAACCCTCGTATTTGCCCTTTATACATGTACTTGAATGCTCCTATGCATGACTCTAGAACTAGCTTGAGATGGAAATATATACCATATGTCGGTGTTTGTTGGGAAAACGTAACCACCTATACTGTGGATTTTACATGAAGATTTAGGGCTCTTTATTAGGTTATTAATATTTATAAGCTGGGGAAGCAGATTATTGGATTTAATCAATTTTCAATTTGCCAAATGGATCGATTGTTACCACTACATGTCTCAGCTTGAAGCCTGTAACAACTTGCAACCTGCAATCCACATTTTTCATGCTAAACCAAACAGCACCTATTATTGTCGAAAATCATCACACATGTCAAACTAACCCATTGTTGCCTAACGAATTGAATATGACAAAAGGAATAAAGGGCCATGTTGTCACTAACTATTTCTCTGGATCTTGATATATACATTATAATTTTGCAAATGGACTAATGTGGCTTCTTCTGCCTAGCTAGATCTTTCTAATTTGCAAGATCGTATAAACAGTTACAAGATGCAAGAAGCCAGCTTCAAGATGAAAACTGCAACCCATGAACCAGTATTACTGAAAAGGAAAAAACAGTTATACTATACATATATATTGCACAAAGTTGTTTTGTACCATGCGCATCTTCCGGTAAAAGATCTAGCTAGCTAGATGCCTCCTCTTGTCCTAGCTAGAAGCCTGCTAGAAATCTCTCTCTTCTAAAGTGATTCTCGCTTGGTCTAAAGGGTTAAAGCCGCTGGTTTCGTTTGTGTCTCTGCATGTATATATGAACAGCAGGAAGAAAAGAGAACAAGTTCTCGTTTCGCTTTAGCCTACTGCTCTTTAGATCTAGCTCGTTTGGCCTTTTCTCTTTTCCTTTTCATCACTATATCTCTGCCTCTTGCAGAGCTCTCCAAATCTTTCTCTCTGATGATCAGACCTAATAATTTTGATGTAATGAACTAATCAAGTACACTGAGGCACTGAGGAAAGATATCATGATCGATTTGATCCAGTGAAAAGCAAGCATGCACTTACTGATCCGTCGTCATTTCGATAAATGACATGACTCTGTTTCGTCCAACAGGCTGCAGAGATTGATGCTGTGAGATGGGATCACTTCAACGAAGCAATTCATGTGAACGCGATCTGCAGCTTGCAAGTAGGAAAGATGCACTGAATTATGGCAGACTGAATTGCACGTTCTCCATCTATTCATGTTAAGACGTCTTGATATATGGTTTGTAACAAAGCCACCATAATAATTCGAACTTAGATTCAACTGTGGGACTGTTTGGATATAAATGTTCAAAGTTAGCTAGCAAGTCATAGCTTATTTGGGATAACTTTAGCCACAGCTAGCTATTAACTATCCATATGTATGGGAGTCCACGCTGCAGCCGTCGCGGGACTCAAGGGAAGTTAGGGTTTGGGGCGCCGCCTCCGCCACCACCGCCGAGGGGCGCCGCCGCCACCACCACCGCCTGCAGCCCCCGTTCCCACGCCTCCGACCTCGCTGCCGGCGGTGACGCGGAGCGGGGGTCCGCCTCGATTTCCAGTTTTTCTTGTTTTCATAGGGTCTTAATCGAGTCCTAGATCTAGAGTTTGCTCGTCGTCGATGTTCGGCGGCGGAGCTAGGTTTGGTTGGAGGAGCGTGGCTCCTTTGCGACTTAGTCTTCCTGGCGACGCTGGCGATGCGGAAGCGGCGGCGGCGCAGCGGAATAATTTCTTCCAGTCTCTTCCGTTCACCGATGGCGATCTACTCCGACGTCAACGGAGAGGTTGGGGAGAACTCTCTTGGAGTCGAGAGCCGGCGCATCGTTGTCTTCGTCAGGTGATGATGCTGTTGACCCTGTTAATCTCGAGGATCATGTTTGGTGAAAACCTGAGCACTGCTCGGGTTGCCGGCGATGGAATCGAAGGATGTGTCGTGGGTACAAGAGTTGGCCGATGCGCCTGGGAGGCAACGTCGGCTGATTCGCCCAGAAGTAAGTCCTCCTCTGTGGCCTCCACCTTGTGGAGTTTGGCTCTGGTGCCTGACGACGATTGGTACGCGGCTTCAATGGCGGTGACGGATGGATCTCTGAAGGCTTCGAGGAAGATGAACAGGAGTTGTAAACTTCTATGTAATTTTCCTTTTCTTTGGAGTCCAATCTGTAAAAAGGCCGCTGTAAGGCACTAAGATGAATACATGTTTCTTCTAAAAAAAAAAACTATCCATATGTATCAAACTGCCCTAAGTCATTTCAAGATACACACTTCGCAAAAGGAAAAACAATTGAGGATATGGATGAAAATATAGGTCGTTACAACTATTGAACAATAGAGATTAGTGAGTACCTAATATGTTTGTTGTGTTAGAAAACAGACAAAGAAAAACTTATAAGTCATTATAAGTAATTTTATTTGTAGGAATAAAACGTTAACATAATAATTATATCTCATAAGAGCTACAGGTTGATATGCATGGATTAGCATAATCAATTCCACCTACATAGCTAGTAGGCCCATGGTATAAAAATGACTGATCAAAATATATATCGGTGGAAATGGATGATGAAACACTTTGCGAGTTGGCATCACATGGTGGTCACTAAGACCCACAACAGAGTGTAAAGCCCTCCTCTACAAAGGTAAATTTGAGCTGAATGATGGATGGTTGGAACTAGGGAGTAGGGACCATACCTAATTCACAGACGGGCCGAGATCAGCAAAAGATTCAGACAGTTAATCTGATGCTGCATTAGCATTACGTGTGCATCAACTATTGCACCAGGCCGTACGTGCAAGCAAGGGCACTTCGCAAAGGTTAAGATTACATTATGTGTAAGCTAATAAGTCCTGGTCGTCGATCGATCTGTCTTGGACAAAAACTAGTAGGATTTGGCCACACGTTGGACGGATCATGCATCATATTTTGATTTTGATGTGTATCATTGCTTACAGCCTTACAGCGTGTGCCTGCGATCCAGTTAAATAAATTAAGATCCAATTGAGATAGTGGATATACTTTATATTTTCTGTGATGGCCTATAGTACTTTGCAAGTACGTATATTTTCAGTGTTAACGTGATCCAGTTATAGGTTATAATCATTTTGACAATTTGAGAACCTCCGAATTTAGCTTTGCAATTTTTCATCCTTTTTAAATTATAATGTAAGTCAATTGTCCCTAGCTAGAAATGAATTTCCAGGTTTACTTTTTTCGAACAAGGGGATCCCCATTTCCATTAACTCGTTAACGGAAATACCGGAGAGTTAAGATCATTCAGAAAAAGAAAAGGAAGGTTTGTCCAGGACAGGGTGACCAAAGACATAAACGTACTGGCACTACCGGAGAGCGAGTTTATGCCGATGGCCAAGGAGTTTGCCGATGGTCAAGGAATAAGCCATCGGCAAACATCTCGGTTTGCCGATGGCAAAGTCAAGCCATCGGCAAACATATTGTTGCCGATGGCCGCGCCATCGGCGAACAATGGCCATCGGGAAAGAGCCTGTTTGCCGATGGCCGGGCCATCGGCGAACAAAAGCCATCGGCCAAGAAATTGTTTGCCGATGGCCGGGCCATCGGCATACTGTCCCCATCGGCAAACTTTGCCAGCAGCGGACGGCGACCGACGCCGTCTGGTTTGCCGATGGCTACCGCCGTTAGGCCATCGGCAAACAAAGCCTTTTGCCGATGGCCGCGGCCAACGGCAACAGTCAGCCACGTGGCAGCCTGGGGAGCGCCCAGGCCCACCTTGTTTGCCGATGGCCGGCCATCGGCAAACAGGCATTGCCGATGGCTTTCCAAGGCCATCGGCAAACAATGATTTTTTTTTTGTTTTTTCCTTCTCGTTTTTTTTTCTGTTGTCTTCCTACCTCACATACAACCCACCTCCGAATTTGGGACAATTTTAAACTTTTGAGCTATATTTTGTTAATTATTTTGGTTTCTTTGAATTTTTCCCGCAACTCAAAATTTGAACTGCGCAGTACATGAAATAATGCGGACTTTTGATTCGAAAAATGATATTTATGATTCTTGGAGTATGTTGAGGCCGTATCCAGGGACCTCGCATGAAATTACGACCCCGTTGGCCTCGTAACACGGGGAGTGACGTGCGCGGAAGTGTTTTTAAATTCTATAAAATCCAAACGGAGTCCGAAATTGACGAAACTTGACGAGTTGTGTGGGCATGGCATGTGTAGTGTGTGGTAAAAATTTCAAAAAGTTTTGAGCAAGTTGTGCGCTGCGTCCATTGTTGATTTTTGTACTTGTTCTTATTTCATTTTCGAATTAAAAACTGCATACTAACAATTGTTGTTTATGTGCAAAGTGGTCAGGGCAAAGGTGACGGCCGGAAGAGTTCGCCCCATGTCACTAGCATCCGGGGGGCGAGTGATTAAGGCAAACTTCCCTGGCTTGGTCACCATCGAGGGGAAGACGATCGTGCCCGACAAATGGCCATACTACTACCTCGTCGGGACGCACATGGGGAAGTCCCCGCGACAAGATCAAGAAGCGCTTCGGGTGAGTCTTTCAATCGCAACGCATATCTCAATACTACGCATTTGTTGGACTTTTCTCAAACAATGGAATGATGTTTGATGCCCGTGTGCGCTTGTACTATAGGTTGGCGGAGGGCGGGACCCCGTGCCGGCGGACCGGCATCGGGACAAGGTGTGCGAGTTGCGGATCAAGGACATGTTCTACGAGGCGCACACCCGGCCGTCATCTCTTACTACGCCAACTTCGGGGGATGAAGGTGGATAAGACCCGAGCCGTGAGCCGATATGTGAACCGAGACCGACCTCACCGAGGAGCAAAGACATGCGGGTAAATAAGTAGGAAAACATCCGTTGTGATTCTTTATGTGACACATTCAACTCATTATCTCGGGAGATCTAATACTTGAATGTCATGCGACACCTGGCCGGGTGCGGCAAGTACGCCGACTGCTGGCGTGAGATTGTCAGAGGGTGGCAAACGCCGGAGGCGTACGAGCAGCACAGAGCACGTCGGGCGAAGCGCTTGGAAGAGATGGCGAGGTCCGGGGTCTCACACCACCAGGGGAGCCAGAACCTCAACGAGTTCATGGAAACATGGGTATGCTTGTGTTCAACCATTTCTTATAGCGCTGGATTTCTTATATAGCAAGTTGTAACCATGTTTTCTGTTTTCCTCGCAGAGGGAGCACCACGACGGGCAGCCCATCAACGAGTACATGGGGTGGGCCCTTGCTCACAAGGACCCAGCGAAATCGGCCTCCACCACGTACAGCTCTTCGGACGGGCCCGAGAAGTACACCAGCCCGGTCGTGTACGAGAAGCTCACCAAGTACGCCGCCGCAGCTCGAGAGGCCCATGGCGACACCTACGACGTCACCTCCGAGCCCATAGACCCTGAGCTCTTGATGAGGTTGGGAGGAGGGAAGCAAAGACGGCCGGTTCTATATGGCCCACAGCGCCATTGAGCCGTCCTTCCGTCCCGACGCCGAGAGATCCGCAAAGAAGACCGGCGAAGGGCGCGGCCGGGTCCCCATAGCGCCTCGCGGCCGAGCAAAGCGCAGTGATCGCGGGTCTTCGGTAAGTGGAGTTTCATTCGTCGTTCGACCGTTTCACAAATAATGTACCTTGCCTTCAAATACAATCAACCATGCGGGTGTAATATTGCGTCCACGGCTCGGAGGTGCTAGCCAACCGAGCGATGGCGCTTGCCTATCGTGAGCACGCGGCCGCGGTGTCACGACTACCGGCGGGCGTGGTCGCATGGCCCACACATGCGTGCCATGGGAATGAGTGAGCCTCCGGCCCGTCTTCGCTCCACCACCAAGCACCTCCAATGCCTTTTCTTGCACCTCGTCCGGTGAGTCCCAACATTGCCTAGTGCTTTAGCTTGTGATGCCGGTCTGCGGTACTAATTCCATCACTTGGTCTTTGTGCGGTTTCATCGCGGCGGGTTCGAACCCAACTCTGTGTGCTAGCCCTCCGGGTGCTTCTCCACACTGGGTCCTTCTCCACGCACGGGCGGGGTCCTTTCCGAGCCTCCTCACGAAGCCGTTCGCCTGGGGTCCTCCACCGACGCAGGGGTACTCGTGGCCGCCGCTGGGGCAGCCCGGGCCGTCTCAGTTCCCCACGCAGCCGGGGTACTAAAAGTCCTTAGTTTGGTTTTGGCTAATTGATGAAACCTAGGACTAACCTTGTTTATCTAAGTGGTTGATTTAGAGAAAGGTTGTCCACATGATGAGCTTGTTGCATATGAAGCATGACACATGTCATGTGATCAAAGATGAAGATCAAGACGATGCTTGGCTCCATGGACCGGTGTTGAAGGTGAAGGGCTAGTCGAGGCTTCGGAGTGAAGGACCATGCGATGGTGAAGCTCGGGCAAGACTAGGCGCCAATGGACCGATGCACGGTGAAGGGCAAGTGAAGTCGAGGTCGATGGATCGAGACGGTCACATGATGGTGTGAAGCGTTCATATCATTTGGAGGAACAAAATGGGCTCAAGGTAAAGGTATAACCTATAGGGCCATTTTGTTTTGCACTCAAGACACCATAGAGGGTGTGAGTGGTTTAGGATCGATAGCCGCACTATTAAGAGGGGAAGTCTTATCGGCTATTCGACGCACGGGTGCCACTAGGTGAATTCATGAAGTGCATTGCATGTAGGGCCTAGTGAGCTAACCTAACCTTTGGGAAATGATTGTGAAAAGCTAACACACAAGCACATGGAGATGTACACTTGGTGGTGTTGGCACATTTACAAAGGTGGCGTTTGGGCGTGCTGTGGTTTGCAGGGTAGAGATGGGTTTGGGTCCCTCTCTTCCTCCCGCCGAGCCTGTGAGGCGGGATTCGGCGCTTTGGGAAAAATGGATGCATATTTTCTATTGCGCCGGATGCAAAATTTGGTTGAAATCATGCTATCTCCGTTGTTCAAGTTGGTATACTTGTTGGATAGCATGACGGAGAAGTTGGCGTCACGACGGGCTGAAAAACGAAGTTTTCGTAGCGCCGGACGCGCAGGGCTTTGGCGCCGGACGCGTCCGGCGCGTGTTAGCTTGGCTCAGGTTGGTGGCTCCGCATTGGTGAGCGCCGGACGCGCGACGGACGCCGACGTGGCGGCACGCGGTTGGCCGCGGCGCCAACGGTCGTCTAGGGCGCGCGCGCGGGCTGAAGCGCCGGACGCGTCCGGCGGCCTGCGGCGGACGCGTCCGGCACGGTGAAAATTCGCCCCGAGGGGGCAACGGCTAGTTTGAAGAGTTTGGGCTATAAATAGATGGGTGGCCGGGCTTGGCTCCCTCTCTTGGCTCTCCCAACTCATTCATTCATCCTTTGAGCTGAAGAAACACTCTCCCTCTCATCTCTCTTGCTTGATTGTGAATCCAAAGTGAGATTGAGAGATCACCTAGTGCATTGCATTGCTTGAGGGCATCTAGTGGCACTTGTGGGTGGTTTAGCCGGTGGATTTCTTGTTACTCTTGGAGAGTACCGCTCCTAGCCGGCTTGGAGATTGTTGGAGGCGTTGGCAAGAGAAGGTGATTGTTCTTGGCCACCTCCGGTTGATTGTGAGAGGTTTGAGCTCACCTCGCTTGAGAGTGGTGTCTTGCGGTGCCTTGCGGGGCGAGCCTTGAGGGGCTAGTGACTTGAGGGTCACACCGAAGAACCATCTAGGTGTTGGTCGACACAACCGGTGACGTAGCTTGGCGGTGCCCAAGTGAACACCGGGTGAACAAAAACAATTGTGTTCATCTTTGTTCCCGGTGATTGGTCTTCGATTGTGTGTTGCCATTGTGATTGATTGTTCATCTCCTTGGTGATTGGCAACCTCGACTCGACACGTCGGTATAACAAGCTCCTACCCTCTCTTGCATTTCTTTTGATTACATTCTTGCAAAGTAGAATTGCTTGCGTGGTCGGTCGGGAACCACATCTTGTGTAGACTAAATCCCGTGGGTAGAATTGCTTGTGTGGTCGGTCGGGAACCACTCTTTGTGTAGATTAAATCCCGTGGGTAGAACTCTTGATCACTAGCGGTAGCTATTGTGTGTGCTAGTGATCACCTACTAGAATTGTTTGGACAGGAGGGTTGCAACATCTAGTAGGCTAAGCAAAACTTGCTTTCCGCCGTTTGTGTATCTAACGAAGTTTGCTTAGTGAGTTTGTAGAAATTTTTTATAGGCTATTCACCCCCCTCTAGCCATCTAGGACCTTACAGGTACTCGTGGTCCGCGCAGCTTGAAGCTGGAAGCGCCGCGGCCACCGGCCAGATTGCTCGTGGCGAAGAACAGCGGCGAGGGGAGTTGGCCTGCGTGGGAGGATGGTCCTGGGGGCTCGGGGACCCAAGGGGACGGCGCCACGAGCTAGGTAGCTTCTATTCCTGCTTTTGGACCTTGTTGTGCCACGTCGGACATGTTTTGCCCATGTTGGCCTTGTATGGATGCATTTGGACTTGTATGCATGAATTGGGACTTGTATGAGGCCATTTCGACTTGTATGGATGATTTCGGACATGCTATATGGATTTGATGCTACATTATGGTTGAAATGGTGTATTATTGCGAATATATGTGATGAATGTTGTATATGATGCTTGTGATATTATTGCTTGTGATTAAATGTGGTGGAAATGGAAGAAAACGAGAAAAAAAAAGGAAAAAAATTTCCCCTGACCATCGGCAAACCCGGGGAAATTTTCCCGGCAAGCCCAGTCAAATCGACCATATGTTTGCCGATGGCCGGCCATCGGCAAAAAAAAAATCGGGCAAATCTTTTTCAAAACAAAAAAAAAAAGTCTACGCCGACGGCCGTGGCCATCGGCAAACAAAGCCTTTTGCCGATGGCCACTTGGCGTCAGCCATCAGCAAACCCGCCGTCAGCCTGACGGCGGGGCGGCTGACGTGGCCGGTTTGCTGATGGGGGCCGCGGCCATCGGCAAAGCGTTTGCCGATGGCATACACTTTTCCCATCGGCAAACAAATCTTTTCCGATGAAGATGTTGCCGATGGGGGTTTGCCGATGGCAACGCCACTTTGCCATCGGCAAACTTTCTGCCGATGGCATCCTGGCCATCGGCAAACACTCTGGATCCGGTAGTGTGGTGACAGCTACACCGTCTACACTTCCAATGGCAATGCCAGCAAAATAAAATGTGTCGACACAAGCATACTTTTTTTCTAACGGAACAAAAGATGCGTCGCACCATATGTGGAATGCTTGATCACTCCGCACCAACGCCCGCTTGCATATCGACGCATGTTGATGGCTTGATCATCACTCCGCAGCGCCACCCGCCGCATGTCCGGGTCTTCATTCTCTTCATCTTCTTGTTGGGGAGCTACATCGGCTTCGGTGCTTTGAGAGCTTTACCGCAATAGTTCACCGCAATCTTATACATGGCATCCACTCCAGCCAGCCATCACTTCCTTGTTGCCATCTTTCAAACAGACTTGGCCAATGTTTCATTAGAGCACAGGCGTGGCTAACAATGGTTAGTGGATTCTGAAATTTCTTTCCTTCAAAACAAACATTGTTTCACATTTTCCAAATAGACCAATAGCATGGAATTGTTTCGAGTTGCTTAACCATTTATGGCACCGGACCCAACATTAGTCAAAACTAAGAGGTATATCGAAGCTCCTAATGCAATAGCAATCCCTCCCCCCCCCCCCCCCACCCCCCCCCACACACACACACACTTTGCAATAGGGCAAGTAAACAGCAAATGGTCCACAGTTTCATTTTGGTCACGAAATAACGGGTGGGTTCTCAACTCTATTTTCTTTTCAAGAAATTTTATTTTGTTAAAATTGCTCTATTGGCAACCAGCAGAGGAAAAAAATTATTTTGGCGGGGACCTTCCCCTTCCAAATATAACTAAATGAGGGACCATTGTCATGTTTAATTAGTCGGGGCATTATAAGTAGACTTATAGTGAATTTTTTCTTTGTGCCCAGCTTTCCAAAATACATGATCTTGTCCTTCTACAAGGGGAGTTTTAAGAATACCACTAAGAATCCCACCACCGAGATTCAAGCTCGGGAGTGAGCCATCTCGCGAAGGAAACAGTCCTCTCTTTCGATGAACCGAGATACACTAACATTATGCTTTGAGTGCATAGCTTGAATAGATCAGGGGAAGAGGAGAGATAAGGGTTCATCATACAACCTAGAATCTAGCCAAACATAAGTGCTCTCACCATTTTTCACACTATTAAATAAACATGCTTGATTTTGAGTAAATCAAATTTCAAATGGGTGAATCAGTTTGTTTGTGCTTAACTCGTGGGGATGGAATCTTTGTTTAGGTTTTTGAAAGGTACTATATCTTGCCATAACCTAATCTCCTTCTCAAGCTTCCACCGTCACTTGCATAAAAGACTAACATTCATGATATTAATGTCTTTAATACCCAACCCCCTTTCTTCTTACTCCTGCAAATTTTGATCCATCTCCGAGTAGTAGACACGAATATCCAAATTTTGACAACTAATACTCCATGAGCCCTTCCAAACATTTAGTCTTTTGCATCTTTTTCCAGCCAAGGTACCCGATCTATGACATGCAACCTACCGGGGCTGATGGGTACCCCCAAGGTATGTAATAGGAAATTGGGTGGCCTTGGCGTTAAACAACTCGGCATAAGCGAGAGGCAAAAGATCTTGGGTCACTAAACACCATAATTTCACACTTATTAAAGTTGATCTTGAGGTTAGATAGCATTTCATATAGATATAGGAGAAGCTTGAGGTTCCCCGGCCCCTTCCAAGTCATGTTTCGGACACATGATTGTGTCATCTCGCATATTGGAGGATAACATTTCCAGGTTTACTTAATATGAACCACACCCTCTTGGTGGTTGCAAGCTCACCCCCGTACATGGATTTCATGTTTTGGTTAGTATTGACCATTCTACCATTCTTATCCATGTCATCCTTGTGCAATGCTAATCTTCTATGTATGTTTCCAATTTTATTGAATGTCGCGAAGAGACAAAGTATTGACCATTTTTGGCTAGAGCTAAAACCGGTAGTGTGTGATATAGGTATTTTTGTAGTTCTAGAATCAATGACACAGGAGCAATTTGCAAAGCCATAGCCGAGAACCGAGTTAGACTTGCCCCGAAAATCATTTGCGTAATTGTTCCATTTATTTGCTTCGTGTGAAGATATGCCTTGTGAAGTGCATGTGTCATACTTTTGTTGTGACAATATAATGTAGTGATGAGTTGTATAAAATATATGCACTTGTGTACTTATGTTTATGCATAAAGTTCGTTATTATATCATGATGATGAACATTGTTATGATGTCAAGTAGATATACAAAGAACAAAGGATGAACAGAACATCACGTGAAACCCGATCTTTTTATTAAAAAAAACTAAACGAGGACGTGTGTAAAATCGATCCATGTGGTGTTCGAGCCATATGCGTAGTAGATACAAAAGGTTAACCCGGCCCATGCAAGAAGTTGAAAGGGAGCTTCGCAAAGCAGCGCCTTCTTCCTTGTTGTACGTCCGTTCGGTGGAGCGTACGCGATAGTCCTTTGCTTTGAAAAGCGCGAAGAGGATCGGAAGCTAGCAGCACCACACTCCACGAGTCTCGGTCGAGTGATCACTAGCTACAAGATCTTGTGGAGAGACGAAAAGAGATGCCAAGCAAAGGAGAGAGAGAGAGAGAGAGAGAGAGAGAGGATGGGAAACATGGAGGAAACTAGCTTTGCAAAAGCACAAGCAAAAACTAAAGATCGAGCTGAGAAAGTGCAATAGAGAGTGAGGGAGGAAGAGGGTGTTGGGTGACAACTAGGACCTAGGCACCCTGTCCCGCCGAAGTGACGAGATGTCGATTCGGTTGGTCAACCGAATCGGCCGCCGATGCAATTCGGTTAGTTGAACTGGCTGACCACGGACGGACAGCTGATTCGGTTAGTCGTCCGAATCGCAAGTAGGGTAATTCGGTCGACGGTACCGTCGGTCAGTGGATTGATGGTTCAGTCGCCCGGGCGTAAGGGCGCCGAAGCACCCCTTGCAAAGGGGGGCTTCGGTGCCCCAACCGAATCATTACTGGGCGGCCGGCGAAATGTTTTACTTGTGCAGAGACGTCATGCTGCTGCTCCGGTGAAGAATGCTCGCTTTCGGTGGGCTCGGTGTTGTCGGCCATTCGGACCGCAACTCCGGAAAAGCACCAAGAAGATCGTTACGCCCTCGCTACCAACCAGCAGGATAACTCAGGAGAAGCGGCCCAAGGGCATTATAGTCATGTAAAAGCCTACGGGCACCTATAAATACTGCCCTGATGGGACTGTACAAAGGATCGAGACATAATGGAATACATTGAGCTTGTGTTCTGTCCATTTCGCGTTCCGTGCCTCATTCCGTAGTTAGATTCAGCATTGTTCCTTGAGTATATTCGGGTCTATCACCGGAGGGGGGTTCTAAGGTTCTGCCTTAGAACAACATTGGCGCCCACCGTGGTTGTCGCCGAACATACCATGGCTCCGAAAGGCAAGGCGAAGACGGGTGCAGGGTCATCCAAGGAACCTGCAGCCACAGATTCGGTTGTGAATACCGAAGTTCTACAGCAGTCCGGTACTCTGCAGTCGGGAGTGTCCATTCAGCAAGCCGAAGGTACGGTAGCACCAGCATTGACCAGCGACGCAGTACAGAACACTCAAGAGGGCGGTACAAGCGAACTCGGTGCACTAGGAGGCGTGCTACCGGAAGGCCGGATAACTGAAGAGACCGAAGAAGAAGAAACCGAAGAGCTCAAGGATCGGACGTCCGTAACGCCCGGTTCTTTGAAAGCGAAGAAGAGCGATCCGCCAAGGTGAATGCCCTAAAGCGGCATCGTGACCGGTTGCGGATGCGGAACAACAGCACAAAACCGAATGTCGGCAACCCAAGAGGCAATAAACCAAGCAAGAGAAGAAGCAGTGAAACTAGAAAGGGAAATTCGGGCCCTCCGATCATCTTCTGGGAAGAATCAAGAAAAAGATGTCATCATTCTGGGAGAAAAATCACGAAGGGAAATAGCCGAAGCAATAGATATGGCATCCCCGTTATCACCGGAAATCCAAAGATGTCCTTGGCCACCGGGGTTACGAGCCCACCGAAGCCGCCGAATTTCAACGGCTACCCAACCCGAGAAGATTTATTACAAGCTATGAAGCATGTGTCCATTCGGCTGGAGGCAATGACATGATCCTCGCAAAATTGTTGGTCATGGCTTTAACAGATGTAGCGTACGATTGGTTCGTGTCGCAAAGGCCGTTGTTAGTCACTTCATGGCATCAGGTGAAGGCAGACCTGCTCACCACCTTTCAAGGGTTCCAAACAGACAAGAAAACAACGGCCGATCTCATGAATCTATTCCAGCCGGATGACGAATCACTGTCAAAATACCTAGAGAGGATAATTCAGTTGAAGGCTCAACTACCGAATGTGTCAGATGATATTGTCATAGCCGCGGCAGTCAAAGGATTGAAGATAGGGCCCTGTGCCCAAGCTATGTCCGGCGTTGCACCAACCACAATCAAACAGCTATTTGATCAGATGCGTCAGTTCGCTAGATCAGAGGAAGACTTAGTGCAACGGAAGGCAACACGATATAACATCAAGCAAGCATCGCCCAAGTCCAACCAACCGAATCAAGAAACTCGGCGGAAGAATGAGCAAAAGTCCACCGTGAATAACGTGCGGAAAATTCACCTCGAAACCACGAATCAAACCAAAAACTTTGGTAACTAGGGCAGAGGCGGCAGAGGTTCCGGCGGTGGGCGTGGAAGCGGCAGAGGCAGAGGCCAGCCCAGAACGCAGTATTGTGTTGTGTGTGGTGAGGACAAGGGGCATACTACGAAAGAGTGCAAGTATACCCAGCTAGCAAAAGAGCAGCGGGAAAAGGACGAAGCATCCAAACCGAATGAGGCAGGAAAGCATGTTTATCACACCATGGCACCTCCTCAGCAGGCGTTTCACCATCCGGTTTTCACTCAGGCACCATGTAACCTGCCGCCAGTGCAGTTATACCAGCAACCAATGGCATGTCCGATGCCTCATATGGCGCAATATCACCAACCCATGCCAATGCACAATCAGGCATTTCAGGCAGCTGCATCGTCTTCAGCCACGACCGATCAGCACGCAGGGCAGCAGTCGGCGAATCCAGAAACTTCCAGAGAACTGCAAATAGTCAATACAGTCGCACCAGCTAACATGATGAACTCCAGTGGTCACATCTATGCCATCACGGGTGGATCCAACTTGGAGCATGATAACAAGAGGGCCAGACGTGATTTCGTCAAGAGAGTATTGACAATTTCACCGAAAACACCGATAGCACTTCCAGCCTGGAAGACAACCCCTATCACCTTCTCAGAATCCGACTTCAAGCTAAAGGACTTCCCACATTGCGATGCGTTGGTGGTAACAGCGTATGTCGGACGATACACACTCCACAATATTCTGATTGACAATGGCAGTTCAGCAGACATACTATTCACCAAGGCATTCGATAGTATGAAAATGGATCGAAAAACAATCGACCAGGAGGCAACCCCTTATTCGGGTTCGGGGGAAGGAGAATAGATGCAATCGGCAAGAAAACAATCACAGTCGCATTCAGCGAGGATGTAACAGAACCGACCAATTAATATAAACACAATGTACTTATGAGTCGCCAAAGCAACTCAATTAGCACACTCGTGGCTATATCAACCCGGTAGTCTCGTGAAATCTCGAAGGATTTCAAACTTTCAACAATACGGCCAGGCCGAAATGAGTTCAACATACAACGGTTCATAATGATACATAAGTTCACAAATAGTAGATTACATCGGAGTACGAAATAGATATTACAATACCAAGTTCAAATCCAAATTGCGGAAGCAAATAAAGGTTTTGGTTCACAAACGCACACTTAGTTGAAACATAGTGCCTGGTCCAACATCACATCCGATAACAAAGATAGAGGTACGATAGATAGATTGATCGTGCCCATGATCTACTCATCCCCAAACGCAGGGTAGAAGCAAGTTGGGCAATACCCATAGAACATCTCACCATCTGCAACAACAAGGGAATAAAACCCTGAGTACAAGAAGGTACTCAGCTAGACTTACCCATCATAAATGAAAATAAAGTGACACCAAGGAGTATGTAAGGCTTTATAAGTGGGGTAGCCGACTCATTTTAAACTTGCGATAAAAAGATGAGCTTATTAAATAATCATTTAGTGATAAAGGACTCTAGCTTATCATCTTTTAAGTAGGATCCGACATCACTAGGTTAGCACCTGTACTACTTCATCTCCAGGGAATGAGCAAACAATGCTATCCTATCCTTCAGGTTGAGCATACCAGCATCAACACATAGAGCCATAACCATCCTATTTTTCACAATGATTTGCGACGCGTGTTGGCCAGTGCTCGGTCAAGTGTTCACCGTCCAGGAACGATGGCGATTATAATCGATTGCAAACCAGGCGCGGGTATTCCTCACACAAACCACACTCGCCGGCGGAACGAGTGACGGTCACCTTGGTCTATCCGGGTGGAAACACGGAATTCAACGAATACGGTTGCACGGGGCATGCCCGGCTACCAGGTACCTCCGGCGCGACCGGCCACTGGCTTTAATACCGCGCCTGTGGGCAACACACTCAACTCCGTTGAAATGCAGGCCCAAACATCCTCAAGGCTTCGCGGTCGGATGATCGCATCCTTCCAGCTATCTGTGAGGCATTGTTCAACATGATCCGAGGACGTACAAAGCCATAGTCCCATTAAGTGACATCGCCGAAGTTTCCGTGGTCTAACACACCACAAACTCCGACTAGTCGTGATTTAACAAGGCCACATGGTTATGTTCTCTAAACCAATCTCCATAGTGTCAACCATAGGGTAGTAACCACCTACCTCGCGGATGAGGGTCAAGCACCCGTCTTCTACCGATCTAATTAAGCGTGCTAAGCATAAGCGAGATCCCGAACTTAATTAGGGTAAAGTATTCGTGTGGATCAAGGTAATCATAATGCGAAAACGGTTCCAAGTCAACGCCTATTAACTTAATGCATCATAATAAATAAATGACTCAAGTAAAACATTTTGAAAACCGTAGGAGTAATGCTCCGGGCTTGCCTTTCTCAAAGGAGCTAGGGTGGTGGTTAGGGCACTCGGGCAAGTCGGCGTCCCGGTCCTCGTCTGTCTTTGCCTCTGCCCCGCAGCCTTTGCTCCTCTTGCTCCTCTCCTTCCGGCTCCTCGGGAACTATCGGCGTCACTCCTTAGGCAATCCCGTATGATGCATCGTGCGTATGAATATTGGAAATGCAATACGAAATTAAGACGTATGATGATAATGATGAACCGATCATGAAGTTACAAGGTAGTCAACATCATCCTAACATGTTACACCATTTATGACCCTAATTAAACATGGCAAGGGCACTAGTTAACCTAGACATCGATGATTAACCGATCACGATTACAACAGGGCATAACAGAAACCTATAGCTATACTGCTCAGAAAAATCTACAAAAATTACAGTAGCTAAGCTAGGTAACAACAAGCCTACCATAAATTTTTCAAGTCAAAACAAGAACCAATTATTCTATACAAAAAAGACAAGACAAAGATTAAACCAAGGCCTAAAAATACTTTGCATTATGAAAAGTGTCAAACAGCAGAGATCATGTGATTAACAGCTACTTATAGGCATAAAAACACCCTAGAAAAATTATCAAGCCTAAACCTTGCATAAATAATTAATTATGAATTTCCTAACTCTAAACAAAGCAAACACAATAATTAAACAGGGCATTTTCTACACATGACATATATAAATAATATTTTTCATAGATAAAGCATCTCCTAACTAGAGCAACAAAACAAGAATCACAATTTTCGATAAACCTACAATTTATTATGCATTTAACAAGATATAAGCATTTAAAGACATTAAATAATACAGTACAGAAAAGTATTTCATAAAAATACACCAATACCCTACATGCATAAAGCTCATCATAATAAAAATATAGAAATTTGAATCACCCAAAAAGGATTAAAAATGAGGGAGATATGATTTTTGGAAGATTTAAACACATTTTCTTTAAATCATTTTCAAAACCGGAAAAATAACCCTAATTGCTACGCGCACCCGGGGATTTCCCCGCTGCGGCCGACGCGGGGGCCGCTGCTACGCGTACCTGCGCGGCGCGCACGGGCGCGCCTCGCGCCCCGAGCGGGCAGACGGATTGGACCCGGCCGACGGCCCCTTTGTCGGCCGCCGGCGCGGGAACTCGCCGTCGGCCGGGCGATAGCTCGCCGACGGCGACGAGTCCGGCGACGGGGATGGCACCGCCGTGCTCGGGATAACAGCGCGAACACAGGGGTGGTGAAGATGGTGGCTATCGCGCATGGAAAAGGCGGGCGCGACGGCCGGCGGCGACGCGGCGGCGCGGCTCGACGGCTGCACGCCGGAGCAAGGCTCGGCGGCGAGCTTGGCTATGCCTACGGGCTTCACAAAGCCATGACGGAGCTAAGGCGCGAGCTAGGGGATGAAGATGACGGCGGGCGCGAGCGGACGGCGATGCCGAAGAAGCTCGCCGGCGCTCGGCTCCCGGTGGCGGAAAAGAAAAGGGCCGATTGGCCACAACCTTGGGTCGAATCGAAGCTTGGTCACGCGGGGATGGTGGAGGAAGGCGAGGCGGACTCGACGCTCTCGGGGAGAAAATGGACGGACGGGGAGGTGCCTAGGCCGGAGAGGGCGCGGCGGCGGCCATGGCGGAGCTCTGCGAGCTCTCTCTCGGGGCGGGGAAGAAGAAATTGAGAGGGCGGCGTGTTACGGAGGACGAGCGGAGCTTTTATAGGCGCCGCTCTCCACTTCGGACCGGGAGGGCGCGGGCGGACGCGCGGGCGGTCCGGCGGTCGGCCATGGCGTCATGGCGGCCGGTGCGCCATGGTCGCAGTGGCCTCGCGGGGCGGAGGGGAAGCCGGAGCTTCGGGCCGCGGCGTGCTCAGTGCGGGCGCGTGCCGTTGCGGCGTCGCGGGAGAAGGCCGTCGCTTGCTTGGCGCGGCGCGGCGGCATCCTCCATGGCGAGACGACGGCGCAGCGGAAGTGGAGGCGGCAGTGGCCGCGTCGGCGGGCGAGGGGGACAAAGCGGGCGTCGCGGGCGACAGGACGGGCGGAAACGGGCGCGGCGCGGCGAGGGCGGCGCGCGGCCCGCGGGCAGCGCTAGCGGGCGTCGGCGCTGCGCAACCGCGGCGCTGCGCGGCTACCGGGCGAAGGAAAGGAGGGGAGGTTGATGACAGGGGGCCGGGGTGGGTCCCACCTTGTCCACTTTGAACTGAAAATTTTGACTGCCCATATTTTCCAAAATATTGCGAATTTGAATTTGGTCCAAAAACAAAAGTTTCTCAAAATTAAAAGATGAATAACTTTCATGTAGAAAGTTTTTGCAGATTCTGCCTAGATTTGAAATTAAAAATTTTGGGCCACAAAATACCTTTAAAATTAATTTTTGAAACTGTTTTTGCCATTTTTGAGGCACCAAAAGTCATTTTCATAATTTGGGGTCAAAACAAAAGTTTTTTCAAAAATTCTTCTCTATAAACTTTGTTAAAGCCCCATTTTGACAAAAACAAAATAAGTATGACTTCTAGAAATCACTTGAAAACTAATTGCCCTTTTAAAATCAAGCACAAAAATAATTGCTATGAACATGCCATAATGATGCTTATATGATGATCATGCTCATGATGCAAGATTTTGCTAACTCTAAAACCGAGTTGTTACAG